>ONZH01026472.1:0-81941 GCA_900303285.1 Rhinella marina | reverse complement strand
AGGAGAGTGAGACTGATTATCTATCACCACTAGAACACCCTGCTTATAAGTGTTTATTGTATAAGGACATGAGCGAACACAGGAGTGGGGAGAACTGATTATCTATCACCACTACAACACCCTGCTTATCACTGTTTATAGTATAAGGGACATGAGAGAACACGGGAGAGGTGAGGACTGATTACACTGGTCAACAGCCAAAAAGGTTTCGACATGAAAACAGTTGATCTTAACTAATTTTGGGGTGCTGAGATCGAAAATGATGTTCAAATTTTGAAATTGGCTCTAATTTTCAAGATATAGACGTACTTTCTATATTTCTCACAGCCTATGATACAATACTGGGAAAAGTTTGCATCATCAGTATTGCATCATCAACTGGTATATTGCATCATCTTAGAATGACCAATAGAAGGATATAAAAGACCATGGGGGAGATAATCAAAAACTGTCTAACAGTAAAACTGTCTTAGTTTCCCATGGCAACCAATCAGAGATCAGCTTACTGCTACTGGTAAAATGAAAGCTCCACTCTGATTGGTTTCCATAGGCAACAAAGACATTTTTACTGTTAGACAGTTTTATCTCCCCCCATGTGATGCAATCCTAACTAAAATTGCATAACACAGCTTTATATATTCTCCCTTTATCAGTCATCAAGCAATTGTTACAGTTCGTATTACGTCTTTCAGTCTGTATACGTTCATTACAGTTCGGTTTATATCGTTCAGCCTATTTAAGTTTAGCGATGCCTTGGACCTGCCATAATAAAGCAGATAATTTCTGCTATATATGTGGTGAAGTCACCTTTTCATCACAGAAGCGAAGTCTGACTCCTTTGGTTAAGAAAGCCTACCACTTGTATTTTGGCTGCAAAATAGGAGATCAGGACAAGAGTTGGGCTCCACACACATGCTTTAATAGATGTTCATCATACCTCAGACAGTGGTTGAACGGGAAGAGACAATCTATGCCTTTTGCAGTGCCAATGATCTGGAGAGAGCCATCTGACCATAGTGACAATTGCTACTTCTGCAAGGTGCCTTCAATTGGGAAAGGAATTTAGAAAAAAAAAGAAGTGGACTTTACAGTACCCAAATATTCCATCTGTGATACGTCCGGTAGCTCATTCAGAAGAACTGCTAGTTCCAAAAGCACCAGAAACATTCTCAGTTGATTCAACTAAGGAGGAGGAAGAAGAAGGATTTTGTCATAAACAATCTACCTCATCAGATACAGATTTTATTGCATCAATCTCCACGGAACCACACCTGATATCGCAAAGTGAACTGAACGATCTGGTTAGAGATCTAGACCTGCCCAAGACTAAGGCAGAGCTCTTAGGTTCCAGGCTTCAACAGTTAGCAGATGATGTTAGGATTTCTTTCTTCCGCGACCGTCAGAAGCATCTTGTCCAATTCTTCTTCATGGAAGGTGATCTTGTTGCATGCAATAACGTCTGCGGTTTAATGGAAGCCCTCAAAATCAGCTATAACCCCGATGAGTGGAGGCTATTTATCGACTCATCGACGCTAAGTCTTAAAGCTGTCTTACTGCACAATGGCAATGCACTACCTTCAGTTCCAATTGGTTATGCAGTTCACATGAAGGAAACATAACATGAAACATCTGTTGAGATGCATAAACTATGATCAACATCTGTGGTACCTCTGTGGTGACCTGAAGGTGGTTGCGCTAGTACTTGGTCTACAGGGTGGATACACCAAGTACTGCTGCTTCCTATGTGAGTGGGACAGTCGTGCAAGATCAGAGCATTACAAGAAAATGGCCACTCCGAAAATCACTGCAGCCAGGGACTAAAAATGTTATGTATCCAGCACTTGTTCAACCAACAAAGATACTGCTACCTCCATTGCATATCAAGCTTGGTCTTATGAAGAATTTCGTAAAGGCGATGGATAGAAATGAAGAGGCATTCAAGTATCTCCTATGTAAGTTTCCAAGGTTAAGTGAAGCAAAGATAAAGGAAGGAGTCTTTATTGGTCCCCAGATTGGTGAACTTCTTAAAGATGATGAGTTTCATTGTTTACTGCGTGACAAAGAAAAGACTACATGGGAAGCATTCCAGTTAGTCGTGACAAAGTTTTTGGGAAACACCAAGGCAGATAACTATGGAGGGTTAGTGGAAAATCTCCTCAAGGCATATAAAACCTGGGATGTAACAGGTCTTTAAAGATTCATTTCTTGCACTCTCATCTAGACTTCTTTGCACCAAACTGTGGAGCGGTGAGCGATGAACATGGTGAACGATTTCACCAGGAAATTGCGACTATGGAAAAAAGGTATCAGGGTAAATGGAACCTATCAATGCTTGCAGATTACTGTTGGACAGTTATCAGAGACAATCCCATGTATGAATACAAAAGACATGTGTAAATGCACCGAGTAGCCATTGAATAAGGACCTACATTCCAGAGTTCAATAAACATAATTAATTTGTAAAAATTCTTAGATATGCCTGTAAATTGTAGTTGATTTCAGATAGAACTAAGTTTCCTATTGTCACGGGGGAGACAAGGGAAGGTGCGCCCTGTACTGAAAACCCCCCCGTTCTCTCCCTGCCTGCTTGCCTCAGTCGGCCCTAGGCGGCCGCGGACAACCACGGTGACGGTCCCTGCTCTGTATAAGTGCACAGGGAGGAACAGGGAACAATTGGAGAGACAAACACAGACGAAACAAACACAATATCAGAATAGTCAGCAAGCCGGGTCATGCACAGGAGATAACGTCAATACCGGGGGTGAAGCAAAGAGAGGTCGAAGTCCAAGTCCAAGGTCAGGGTCAAACAGCAATCAAACACTAGGTCGCACAAGCACTGATCAAAGTAGTAACGCTAATCACAGGCATCTGAGTGAGGCAGTTGCCATCTTTAAATAGCCCGCCCAGGATCATGTGATGTGGCCAGCATCACATGACCTGAGGCGGAGCAAGCTGTCCAAACAATATGTAAAGTAGCCATGTGGTGTGATCAGCACCACATGGCTAAACCCAAAACAGAGAATTAACTCATGAAGTGCTGGCTGACAAGACCAGCACTTCAATTCCCTATTGCTCGTCTCTAGGGGGCGGAGAGGTCCGGCGATGTCGTGCAGAGGGAGCGCGACGCCGACCTCGCGTGACAGTACCCCCCCCTTCACGAGGGGCCACCGGACCCTTACCAGCGGGAGCAGGCTTATCGGGATGCTGTCGATGAAACTCTTAACAAGTGCGTCTGCATGCATCCTGCTCAGCGGTACCAAGATCTGTCCTCAGGCCCAAATCCCCTCCAGTGTACAAGGTACTGGAAGGAATTCCGGACCTTCCTAACGTCAATGATTCTATGAATCTCGTGCTCCACTTGTCCCTCCACCTCGACCGGAGGCGGGGGCAGTTCCTCTGGACCAGCGGGAGCAACATAACGCTTAAGCAAAGACATATGAAAAACATTGTGAACACGAAGGGAGTCAGGTAAACACAATTCAAACGACACCGGATTGATCACCTTGGTGATCCTTATGGACCAATGAAGCGAGGCGCAAACTTATAGGATGGTACTTTCATCCGTAGATTTTTAGTTGACAACCATACCATGTCCCCCACCTTGAAATTCACACCCTTAGAACGTTTCTTATCGGCCTTAGTTTTTTGAATCCTTTGGGCTCTTTCCAGGTTCGACTGAACCTGTGCCCAAACTGTGCACAGTTCCTGAGAGAGAGCATTGGCCTCTGGGACCGCCGAAACAGCTGGAGAAAAAGAGCCAAAGCGCGGATGAAACCCCATGTTGCAGAAAAACGGCGATACCCCAGAAGACGAATTCACACGGTTATTAATCGCGAACTCGGCCAGAGACAGGAATCTGGCCCACACATGCTGGTTATCAGGCAACATAACATCTGAGATATTGCTCAACGGACTGATTAAGACGTTCAGTCTGACCATGGTCTCTGGATGAAAGGCTGACGAAAAGGATAAGGAAATATCGATCTTCTTACAGAAGGCCCTCCAGAATTTAGACACAAACTGCACCCCCCTGTCAGAAACAATATTCTCAGGAACACCGTGTAGTTTAACTATGTGGTCCATAAATACGGAAGCCAAAAACCTTTGCAGAGGGTAATTTACACAAAGAAATAAAGTGACACATCTTGCTGAATCTGTCCACCACTACAAGAATCACGGTTTTACCCTCAGAGCATGGCAAATCCGTGATGAAGTCCATGGACAGATGTGACCAAGGTCTATCAGGTATGGGTAATGGACGCAACTCACCCATAGGCCGAGTCTTGGGATTCTTGGACCTGGCACAAGTATTGCACGCAGTTACAAAAGCCTGAACATCTCTGGAGATTGACGACCACCAATACTGCCTAGAGACCAACTCCTTGGTGGCATTGATACCAGGATGTCCACATAAAACAGAGCTATGGCACTCACCCAGCAGTCGCAAACCGCAAATGAGCTGGCACAAATAACTTGTCATTGGGAGTACCAGTGGGAGCAAGATGTTGTCCTGCCACGATTTCAGAAGCGAGATCAGATGAGGTAGCGGCTACGATGATGTCAGCTGGCAGGATGGGCTCAGGAGGGACATCAGGAGGCTGATACGCCTGGAAACTTCGGGATAAGGCATCGGCCTTAATGTTCTTGCTTCCGGGGTCTGAAGGTAACACAAAAGTCAAAACGAGTAAAGAACAAAGCCCACCTCGCCTGTCTGGGATTCAATCGCTTAGCAGATTCCAGAAACATCAAATTCTTATGATCCGTGAGGACCGTAATGCGGTGTAATGCCCCCTTCTAAAAAATGACGCCATTCCTCAAATGCCCACTTGATTGCTAGTAACTCCCTATTACCAATGTCATAGTTTCTCTCGGCAGGAGAGAACTTGCGGGAGAAGAAGGCGCATGGGCTTGAGATTAGTTAAGGTGGAAGACCCCTGGGACAGTACTGCCCCCACACCATCTTCAGATGCATCCACCTCAACTACAAACGGCTTATTTTGATCAGGCTGGATCAGCACAGGAGCATCAACAAAAAAACCGCTTTAGCTTTTCAAACGCTTCAATAGCTGCAGGGGACCAGTTGACTAAATCAGCTCCCTTGCGGGTCAAATCCGTAATGGGTTTGGCTATAACAGAAAATTTTTGATAAATTTCCGATAGAAATTAGTAAAACCCAGAAATCGCTGGAGCGCCTTCAGAGAGGAAGGTCGCACCCACTCTACAATGGGCCTGTACCTTACCCGGGTCCATTTTGAAGGAAAAAGGGTGAGAATGTATCCCAAAAAGGTCACTTCCTGAACACCAAAGATACACTTCTCCCCTTTGACAAACAACTTGTTCTCACGCAACACCTCCAGCACTTGCCTGGTGTGGGATACGTGACTCTCCCAGTCTGTAGAAAAAATCAAGATGTCATCAATATAGACAATTACAAATTTTCCAATAAATGGTCTAAAAATGTCATTGACAAAATTTTGGAACACCGCAGGAGCATTACTTAACCCGAAGGGCATTACTAGGTACTCATAATGACCCTCCGGGGTATTAAAGGCAGTTTTCCATTCATCACCCTCACGGATTCTGATCAGGTTGTACGCCCCCTTCAGATCTAGCTTAGTAAACCAACAAGCACCCTGAACCTGATTCAACAAATCAGGAATAAGGGGCAGCGGGTACCTGTTTTTAACAGTAATTTTATTGAGTTCCCTGTAATCAATACAGGGCCTCAACCCTCCATCCTTTTCCCGACAAAGAAAAATCCTGCCCCCATGGGAGAAACAGAAGGCCGGATGTGACCCTTGGCCAGACTCTCCTTGAGATAATCCCTCATAGACTGACGCTCTGGAGTAGAGAGATTATAGATACGGCCCTTGGGATATCTGGACCCCTCAATAATATCGATGGCACAATCATATTGCGGTGAGGAGGAGGAACTCAGCCTCGGACATGGAGAAAACGTCCGAAAAATCCTTGATGTACTCAGGTAAGAAAGGAGACTCAGTAGTACCTCCCAACTGCAATACAGATTTGCAACACTTGTCACAATTCAGCCCCCATTTTTTCTAATTCACCTGTTGACCAATTGATTACAGGATTGTGGTCCTGCAACCAAGGTAAACCAAGAACTAGGTCAGCAGGTAAATTTTTTAAAACCCAAAAAACACATTTTTTCGGAATGCGAAATCCCAACCGTCAGGGTCACACTAGGAGTACAGAACTCGATCCTCCCATTATTTAGGGGAGTGGAGTCGAGGGCGATAATTTGAATACCCTCCCTTAAAGGGACCATCGGTAAACCCACAGACTGTACAAAATCAAAATTAATAAAATTAGCAGCAGAACCAGAGTCAACAAAAGCCTTTCCAGAACCCCTGAATTGATCATATGCAATGGAGATGGGTACTAAAATCTTTCTCCTTACCACTGCTGGGGTTACCTTACCTCTCACCGGAGAATCTCCTAGAGGGCGGAAGTTTTGGACACTGCTGGAGCCAGTGGTTCACCTCACCGCAGTAGAAGCAGGCTCCCTTTAAACGTCTTTGGTTTCTCAGGATACCTCCTAACTGCATGGACTCCGGGACCTTGGCAGGAGGTGGACTCAGAGGAGGAAACTCAGGCAGGACGACAGCTTGAGGAGTATTTGATCGTTCCCTCTGTCTTTCTCTCACCCGTCGATCCAGCTTAATAACTAAAGTCATGGTCGTCTCTAGGGAGTCAGGAGTAGGATAACAAACCAGAAGATCCTTGAGTTGGTCTGACAGCCCCACCCTAAACTGGCTTCTCAAAGCTGGGTCATTCCACCCAGAGGAGACACACCACTTCCTGAAACTCTGCACAGTAATCCTCTACTGGGCGGTTTCCTTGCTGAATGTTCCTGAGCTGAGTTTCTGCTACAGTGGCCCAGTCTGGTTTCTTCATACAAAAGACCTAAGGCCTGGAAAAAGGCCTCCACAGACAACAGACATGGGGAGTCAGATGGCAATGAGAAAGCCCACTCCTGTGGATCCCCTTGCAGCAAGGAAATAATTATTCCTACCCGCTGCTGCTCAGAACCCGAGGAGTGTGGGCGTAAACGAAAATATAATTTGCAACTTTCCTGGAAAGAACGGAAAGTCTTTCGGGTTACCCACAAACCGATCGGGGCAACCTTATATAGGGTTCAATAATGGAGGGAGCGGCTGCGGGTACAGTTTGCAGCTGCTCCTGGTGTTGGATTCTCTCGGCCAGATCCTGGATCATCTGAGCCATGTCACTTATATGATCCGTGAGAATTCGCAACGGCTCCATTTAGTATGGCCTGTGATTCTGTCACGGGGGAGACAAGGGAAGGTGCGCCCTGTACTGAAAACCCCCCCGTTCTCTCCCTGCCTGCTTGCCTCAGTCGGCCCTAGGCGGCCGCGGACAACCACGGTGACGGTCCCTGCTCTGTATAAGTGCACAGGAGGAACAGGGAACAATTGGAGAGACAAACACAGACGAAACAAACACAATATCAGAATAGTCAGCAAGCCGGGTCATGCACAGGAGATAACGTCAATACCGGGGTGAAGCAAAGAGAGGTCGAAGTCCAAGTCCAAGGTCAGGGTCAAACAGCAATCAAACACTAGGTCGCACAAGCACTGATCAAAGTAGTAACGCTAATCACAGGGCATCTGAGTGAGGCAGTTGCCATCTTTAAATAGCCCGCCCAGGATCATGTGATGTGGCCAGCATCACATGACCTGAGGCGGAGCAAGCTGTCCAAACAATATGTAAAGTAGCCATGTGGTGTGATCAGCACCACATGGCTAAACCCAAACAGAGAATTAACTCATGAAGTGCTGGCTGACAAGACCAGCACTTCAATTCCCTATTGCTCGTCTCTAGGGGGGCGGAGAGGTCCGGCGATGTCGTGCAGAGGGAGCGCGACGCCGACCTCGCGTGACACCTATGAATATATTTCAAAAGTTTATGAACAGTAAACTTGCTTCCTTATGATTGCAGAAGTAATAAATATGTAGGCTATTATATTCTATACAATTCACAAAACAGTAAAATGAGAACTCTTCGATATCATAGAAACTAGAGCCAATTAACATTTTTCCTTGTGATATTTGAATTCAGCACATAAAAATCATTAAGAAATGGATAATTTTATTTCTGAACCAAACAACTTTTGAAAATTTGTTGACCAGTGTTATCTATTATCACTAGAACACATTGCTTATCACTATTTATGGTATAAGGACAAGAGAGAACACTGTAAAGGTGATGACTGATTATCTATCATCACTAGAACACTAAGAAAAGGTCCCTTCCATGAAAATTGCCTGACCCGTCTGTGCATGTAAATAAGTCTTTAGATTGATAGAACATAAAATACATTTATGAATACCATTTCTAAACTTTTCAAAATTCCTATGAAAGTTAATAAATTAATTGCAGAATATTAATAAAAAGATTATATTTTTTTAAAGGGAATGTGTCATCTCCGAAACACCCCCTGAACTAGAGTAAGCGGTGTACAGTGTAAGTGATGCTGAATCTGAATATGTAAGTTTTATCTTCATACTCACTTCCATTCTGATGTTGTGCTCCCACAAACCAGCAGTAAGATGCACTCAGTGGACTCCGGTGCTCACTCACATAATGGAGAGGACTCAAAGACGAGTCCTTTCAATGCATTTTACTGCTGGTTTGTGGGAGCACAGCATCGGAATGGAAGTGCGTATGAAAATAAAACTTACATATTCGGATTCAGCATCACTTACACTATACAATGCTTACTATAGTTCAGGGAGTGTTTCGGAGGTGACAGGTTCCCTTTAAGCTACAGTCTATACTTTTCTACCGACTGATTTCACTCAAAACTAGCTTCAACTTTTACTCCACAGCCCTGCCGAGCACACCAACATCCTAGCCTCAGCCCATAACTTTAATCACACCAATGCACTGACTTATTCTATAGTTCCAACCACACCAATACCCTCATCTCAGTTTATAGTGGACAATATCTCCATACATATGGCAATGTTTGGAAGTCACTGTGACTCTGTAGTACAGATGAACGAATCTATTCGCCGCTTCGTAGATTCCATACGAATCTTGGAAATTTTCTGTTGCGAAGCAAATCCGGATTTTTTGAGATTCGCTTTGTTAGATTCGAAAATGTTCTTCAAGCTTTCTATGCATTCTCTACGTACTTGTCCGATAAATTATACGCTAATGTTACGTATAAGTTACTTTATACGCTGATACGTACGAATTCAGTTAATTAGCGAACTTTTACTGTTCGTTATTCGTGTGGCATAAAGCCCGGGAAGAAAGCGGTCACCTGACCTAGTGGGAAGGGCTTTCTCTGATTGGCTCAGGCTCGGTAAGCCAGTGACGCATCCGTTGTGCTGCGACTGCTGAGACGAGCACTGTCTGTGAAGTTCTGAGAGACAGAGAACTTTTGTTAAAATTGGGGTGTAATTGTTCTGGGAATCCATATTGGACATATCAGGGATACTGCAGGGCAAGTAATTAATCAGGCAGGGAGAGAGACAGGGAGCGAGATTGAGGGATTGAGACAAAGACCAGCTGCAAGGCCACAGTCAAGTGAAAAATGTCTGGCATGGAAAAGCAAAAGGGTTCTAGCCAGACCTTGACCTCCAAACAAATAAAGAGAAGGTGGCACAGGGCAGCAGTGCCAAAGGACCTGTAGCCGGAGCTTCTACTTGTAGAATTCGCAATAGTTGGCCACTGTTCCACCAGGCTAACCCACCAAGGCGCAAAATTGTAGTTGAGGAGAAAGTGGATGAGGTAGTGGAGTGAATGGCATACTCATCTCAATCACAGCCGGATGATCTGCTGTCATCTGCTGATACAGTATCATGTAGCCAGGGGTCAGACTCAGAGCTTTCCTCCTGCTCCTCCATTCCGCTCCAGCAAAGCCCGTCATTTTCGTACTCAATTTGTACTCATGTGTACGTGTTCACATAAGTTGCGTACCTTTAACAACTGTACGTTCGTTATTAGTGCGCGAATGTTCTCAAAACACAACATAACGTATGATTTGTACGCAGCTTCGCCGAATAGATTCGTATGAGGTACGAATCTTTTGAAAAGTTCAACGAATATTCGCGAAGCGAATTTTGGATGATTCGCTCATCTGTACTCTGTAGTAATGAAGTCTCTTTTATGTGTACATGAAGTCTACAGAATGTAGTTAGCTGTGGCTGGTTTGATGTTCTTTTCCGTTGTTATATTCTTCTTGGTCTTATTTTTTATTTTTTCATTATAGAGCATAAAGTAAGTTCATCCCGAGTACCCATCACACTTCTTTTATTTCACCACTAGATGGCAGCATAAGACCCCTAAATCCCCCAGTCCCACAATAATTAATTAACTGAATGTTTTCTATTCTCTAAAATTGCCCAAAATATCCAAGATGCAATAAATATTCAAATTCTCAATGCCATAAAAGTAAAATCTGAGCGTAAAATTGTTCAGATCAATTCCAGTTGTGGTTTTATATTTCAATAAATCAGAAGATGAATTATGGCAGAATGAGCGTGGATTACATTACAGTTGGCTCTTTGACACGTATGCTACTCACATTATGTGTTCAATAAAGCAACAAGCACACAGTGGTCAGATGGTCAAGAAAAGCCATCCGCAAAGCCATGGGTCATGCCGCTGTGCTAAATCATTGCCGGTGTCCTGTCATTTATTAAAGGTGAAACACATTATTTAAATTGTATTATTCGTTGCGGACGAATCTGATCCAATGTTTCAATAATAAGTTTTATAAGTTTGAAGAGAAATTTCCCAAAAAGAAAAAAGTCCTCCAGGAATCGCCACCCCAGAGCCATTATTATATGAAACAAAAGGGGTTTTCCGGGAGTTAACTACTGATGACCTATCCTCAGGATAGGTCATCAGTATCTGATCGGTGGGGGTTCGACACCCAGGACCCCCGCCAATCATCTGTTTGAGAAGGCACCGGTGCTCCTGTTGTACAGTGGCTGTGCTTGGTATCGTGCTCAGCCCCATTCACTTGAATGGGGCTGAGCCGCTCCTGGGCCACGTGACCTATGAACGTGACGTCACTGGCCTAGGGAAAGCTAAGAGCTTTTCAAACAGCTGATCGGCGGGGGTCCTGGGTGTCGGACCCCCACCAATCAGATACTGATGACCTATCCTGAGGATAGGACATCAGTAGTTAACTCCCGGAAAACCCCTTTAAAGGAAATCTGTCACCTACATCATGGCAATTGAAGTAAAACAATTGCCTAATATCACATATTACCTTAATCCCAAGGGTACCTTTTGTTTGAATGATTGGGGTGGTCAATCTTCTTAAAATGCAGTTTGTTTGATATGTAAATTAGCCAAGTAAGGAGCCCAGAGGGGCATTATGTTCGTATGAAGGAGCCCAGGCACGCCTCCTATTAGTGCCCAAGCCCGCCTCCTCTCCGCTCTGACTGCAATGTGTCCGCCCATTCCCTTGCTAAATCACATACGAACCATAACTCCGCGTGGCCTTTCCCTGCTGCATCGCATCTGAATCAGCAGAAGGAGTAGAAGCGCTTCAATGTCCTCAGCGCATGCCCAGTTGATAAGCAGTGCACACACTGATTCAACAGATGCAGCAGGGAAAGGGCAGGCGGAGTTATGGTTCGTATGTGTATCCCTTAGCAAGGGAATGGGCGGACACATTGCAGTCAGAGCGGAGAGAAGGCGGGCTTGGGCACTAACAGGAGGCGTGCCTGGGCTCCTTCATACGAACATAACGCCCACTGGGCTCCTTACTTGGCTAATTTAAATATCAAACTGCATTTTAAGAAGATTGACCACCCCAATTTTTCAAACAAAAGGTACCCTTGGGATTAAGGTAATATGTGCTATTAGGCAATTGCTTTACTTCAATTGCCATGATGTAGGTTACAGATTTCCTTTAAGAATAACATATTTACATGACAGGAACGTAAGTCACTTGCCTTGTGACTGGCTGATATATGATAAGCTGAAAGTCTGTACAATGTCTATTATTCTGGTCTTCAACCTGTGGCTCTCCAACTCTGGCAAAACTTCAACTCCCAATATGACCTCATTGCCACAGACTAAAGAACACTAGTTTAATACAACCTTCTAATTTGGCCAAGCTAGGAAAGACTAGCATAGTACATATTCGTCGCAATTTGAAATGTCAGTGGTCACAGATAGTGACTGTATATCCAATGCATATAGAGGAGCGTGCAGTAATCTGTTTGGGAGCCTTTTCTGTCCATGTCATGGTCCATAATCTACAGTGCAAGGCTAATGCACATGGGAAAAGTACATTGGGCACCATATTGTCCACTGAAAGCAAACAGATCCAATACAGCACAGATCCACAATATGACTGCACCTTGAGAAAATCTTTATTATACCATTTAGTACTTTGTGCCTCTTTCACATGTCTGTGATGACATCTGTGACTAGATGGTCAGTGGTTCATCTGTGAAGTTGTCCGTGAAGGACACGAGTTTGGTTCGTGTGTCCATTTTTTGCCCTCTGTGTTTCATCTGCATTCAAGAGCATTTCCTACAAATGATCAGTGAAAACCAGCCACGAATGCCTGTAATGTGCGCACCAAAATACGGATGGTCTGTGGAAAACCACAGATATGTGAATACACGCATTAAAGTCTATGGAAACGTGTGCGTGCTTCACTGATGTGTGAAACAGGCCTTACTGTATTTGAACAAGCTTTGACCACTGACTCAGGAAGCTCCCGGGATCCAATTAATCCTCCTGCAAAGTAATGAGCTGCTGAATCAATGTCCTGTTTGTCCAGATTTGTCTCATCCAGTGGACTGTTATGAAAACTACAACTCCCAGCATAGTTGGCCCGGCATGCTTGGAACTGTAGATTCACTAAAACAGGCGGAAAGCCAACACTTTGGAGGAAATTTATAATTTGCGTTGGTTTTGGATATGCACTTGGATATAACTTTTTACACATATCATAAATGAGACTTAAAGGTGTTTCAATCTGAGATCCTAACCTACTTTTGAATCCACTTCTAAAAGTGGCTAAGGTCACCGAATGTCACACACTGGCATCACAATGTTTATGCTACAAAACCGGCGTAGCAGAATTGATAAATGTCCCCCTTTGTTACTTGTAAAGATGCAAAATATCTGAGCAATTTTTGAGCTATGCTTACACTTATGGCCACTAGATGGCAGTACTGAGCTAAGTGAAAACCAAACTTCAAAAAGTTTACTTGGGCATCAGATAATGAAGAGAATGTGACAAACATAATCTTATAAATGATGAGGATATAAGTCTCAATCCTGCAGGATCTGGATATAAATTATCATTGATTTTAACATTATTTATTTAAAAAAAACCTGGCAAGAGATGTTTTTTCCTCCTGCCAAACGTCTCCTCAGTAAACAGTCGTCCTTCGCACAGATTGTTCGCTGAACTCGTTAGGACTGACAAATTGATGGCTGCTTCATAAAACAATTCCGACAGAAGACGAAGATTCAATTTGTAAAAAGCCTTTTCATGTTTTTGTTTTTTATCATTTTTTTCCAGGTAAAAGAAATGTAAATTCTTGGATTATTTAAAAAAAAATCTCTTTGAACAAAATCCAATTTCTATATATTAAACTTTTACATTTTAGAAGTTTTTTTTCTTTGCCTAACAGCCTCAGCAACCATCAGATGTTCTCCAGGAGTTGTAACCTGGGGCTGCCAGGAGCTCAGCCTTGTAATGACTATTCCTATTTGTTCTGATAATCATTTCATACAGTCAGTTAAAATGGTTTTCATGCTTTTTTGTGCCCCATTCCTCCTGAAAATTTTATTAGGTGTCAACAGCTCTTATACAGTATAAGTGGTATATCTACAACTGAACAAGCCTATGGGTAAGAGCTTGTGGACCAGTTTAGACAAAGCTTTGACCAATCACATTCACTGTTAGACAACAGAGAACAGAAAGTCACTGAAGAGGATGCTGTCAAAGGGGCAGATGGGTTCAGGAAACTATATTAAATGGGTTATTTGAGATAATTAAAAATATTGGACATGTCTGCAAATGGCCTAAAATAAAAAATGAGGGTATACCGCTAAGGACAGTAATTGTCTGCAGCAGTCATGTGTTGCATACCTGTACGTCACTATTCAACTCAGTGTCCTCAGAATGAAAGGAGGGCCTGCAAGCCACGAATTGTGCTAAGAAACAATAAAAAGTTGCAAAGTACAGATCGTGATTGTAAAGAGTGAGTACTTATATTTCCGCACCAAGATTCATTGACCGTCATACGGGTGACTATATTGTGGTTGACAGTGATTGCGGAGCCAAAGTGTGGCTCCGAGTCAGACCGTGAGGTTTTCTCCACGTGAGAGCTGTTTGCATTGATTTCACCGCCTGCCCATAACATCATCCCATTTAAAGGGGTTTTCCGAGATTTAGATCAGAATCTGATCAGTGGGGACCCCCGCCGATCAACTGTTTTAGAAGGCAGTGGCACACTTTTATCGGTCACACTGCCTAGATGCAAGCTCAGCCGCATAGAAATTATACCAAGCACAGCTGCTATACAATGTACGGCGCTGTGTTTGGTGAGCGGGGAGAAGGGCCCGGTGCTCACAGAAGTGCCGGTGGCTTCTCAAACAGCTGATCGGTGGGGGTCACATGTGTTGGTCCACCACCGATCAGATACTGATGACCTATCCAGAGGATAAGTCATTAGTAGAGATGAGCGAACGTGCTCGTTACGAGCACTGTAGCACTCGGCTCCCGTGCGAAATGCCCGCAGGCATTGCGGATCCGTCCTCAGCTGCATGTAAGTCAATGAGGACGGATCGTTTGGTATGACACTCATACCAAAACGGTTCCGTCCTCCTCACCCGACAAAGTCAGTGGGGACGGAACCGTTTGGTATGAGTGTCATACCAAACGATCCGTCCTCATTGACTTACATGCAGCTGAGGACGGATCCGCAATGCCTGCGGGCATTTGTTCGCACGGGAGCCAAGCGCTACAGTGCTCGTAACGAGCACGTTCGCTCATCTCTAGTCATTAGTATTTTAATATCAGAAAACCCTTTTAAGTGAGTGGAGAGAGGATGGGAGGGAGGAGGAGGCAGGACGTGTACAGAGACCAGACAGCACAGGAATGATTCCCTACATTGCGAATAGTAAGTTTTCTATCTCACCCTCAACTACTTTATTCACATACTCCTCGATACCTCTCTATAATGTCCTGTGTGTTGCTTCTTATTCTGAATGAATGTGTTAGGGTTAGTTCACACAGACTTTTTTGGTGCTGATTTTGGAGCGTTTCCGGCTCAAAATCAGCTTCAAATCTTCTCCAAAAACACCTCAAAATAGCCTCTAATTCATTTAAATGGGAAGAAGAACTTGCTTCTTTTTTACACGTGTAAAAAAGAAGCAGCATGTCCTATCTTGGGACTGAATCAGTGCTGATTTTCCCATTCAAATTAATGGGAAGCAGGAAAAAAAAATGCACCATTTGAGATGTGCACATATGCCAGTTTTGTGAGAAAAGTACTATAGAAGTTAATAATGTAAAAAAATATGCCTGACAAATTCAGCACAGTTTTGTTTAGGCTACTTTCATACTAGCGGCATGATTGTCCAGCAGGCTGTTCCTGCAAGTGATCCGTGCTGTGGCCAGAACTCCAGCCCGCCCCCATTATAGTGAATAGGGCTGGAGAAGAGTTCCGGCCGTTAACGTGCACTAGCTCAGCGCGGATCCAGCAGGCTGTTCAGCCGCCAGAACAGCCTGCCGGACAATCATGCCGCTAGTGTGAAAGTAGCCTTACACGTGTATTTTGAAAATCAGCCGTATGAACTGACCCTTAGACAGCAAAATCTGCTGTCTCCATGTGTACTCTATGGACAAACAGGATGAGCAGCTAGTCTCCACTCACAATGTCAGAGACAACTGAGAATAAGACATACAAGTCATATAATGGTCAGATCTAGTCCCATCCCTCAAGCATACACATATTCGAGCTTATTACATAGTAACATAGTAACAGTTTATAAGGCCAAAAAAAAAGACATTTGTCCATCCAGTTCGGCCTGTTTTCCTATAAGTTGATCCAGAGGAAGGCAAAAAAAACCTGTGAGGCAGAAGCCAATTTTCCTCACTTTAGGGAAAAAAATTCCTTGCCGACTCCAATCAGGCAATCAGAATTACTCCCTGGATCAACGACCCCTCTCTAGTAGCTATAACCTGTAATATTATCCTCCAGAAATACATCCAGGCCCCCTTGAACTCTTTTAGTGAACTTACCATCACCAGCTCCTCAGGCAGAAAGTTCCATAGTCTCACTGCTCTTACCGTAAAGAATCCTCTTCTATGTTTGTGTACAAACCTTCTTTCCTCCAGAGGCAGAGGATGTCCCCTCGTCACAGTCACAATCCTGGGGATAAATATATCATGGGAGAGATCTCTGTACTGACCCCTGATATATTTATACATAGTTATTAGATCTTCCCTCAGTCGTCTTTTTTCTAAAGTCAGAAACCCTAATTTTGATAATCTTTCTGGGTACTGTAGTCCACCCATTCCAGTTATTACTTTAGCTGTCCTCCTCTGAACTATCTCCAGCTCTGCTATGTCTGCCTTGTTCACAGGAGCCCAGAACTGTACACAGTACTCCATGTGTGGTCTGACTAGTGATTTGTAAAGTGGCAGGATTATGTTCTCATCACGGGCATCTATGCCTCTTTTGATGCATTCCTAAAAGTTATCTAACAGTTTAGGTACCTTTAAATAATTCTGTAGAAGCTTTCGTGAGCTTTGTGTTTACCTGTTTCGGTTGATCTGTCATTCATCATTCAGTTTTTTCTTCCTCTCTGATATGGTTTACCTAATGCAGACTATATTTCTCATTATGCCCTTGGCTTTACAAAGACAAGAGTGGGAAGAATCTCCTCATACTACATTTCCTGTGTTTTGCTTCCTAAGGGCGGTGATAGATTGTGACATAGAACTTCTGTCCCCTAATTCACACTGCAGAGTTTTAGTGCATTCCTATGTTATGCAGCTTCACACTGCTGTGCCCTGCCTCCTGCTTGTGATTGTTTTTGCCATATCAGATATTACAAGGAGGGGGCAGGGGAGAGCAGTGTGAAGCTGAATCTCATAGGATACACTACAGATTCTGTACACAGTGTGCACATGTAGTATAGACAGTTAGTGTGGACCAGGGGAATTTTATAACTCAGCGGCTAATCACTGTAGAGACTCAACTACTATATCACTTCAGAACGGATCTGTTATATAGGGAAGAAATTATATCTTCAGCACATATAGAGGAACAAGGAAAATGGAGCTTGCTGAGGAGGGGCGGTGTCTGAAAACTGCCAGGAATAATTTGATAGATGCTGATAATGACCTCAACACAGGAGTGCCCTACACTGGTGGTCATACTGGCATTACACTCGTAATGAAAGGGTTCAAAATGTATGAATGACACTTCTATAATACTGGTGGTATACCATTATATGTCCAAAAAAAGTCCCTGGAATGCTTCGACCATATGGCCGTGCTGCAGTTGGGACATAGCCACCTTGCGGCTGAGTACTAAGGCTGTTCAAGCAGCATCAGCATCATATTAACTAGAACAAAATTGTTTATTTGGTGTTAATTGTTAATGGTCATACAGTTGAAACAGTTGAGCCGCAGGGGTGCCAGGTGTCGTCCCCCTGTCGATCTCATATCGATGACCTATCCTAAGTATAGGTTATCAATATGTAATTTCTGAGGAAACTCTTTAAATGGGAAAGAATGCTCTGCAAGGGTTAAACTTTTAGAAAAACAGTATTAACTTAAGCCATTCTTCCAAATTGGGATTTTAAATGTCCTCACACATACCCCACCTGTCCTGTACCCCCTATGCGACATAAGATCAGGGGCAAAGGGTTATTGTTTTGGGACCCCTTGGTAAACTCAGTAACAACCGCTTGTTTTTGGCACTGGGAAATATTCACTTTCAATTTGATCAGCTGCTGGGGCGCACCAATTAACATCTGGCAGGATCTTCACCGAGCGCCGGCCGGCAGATAATTTGGCAGCGGGAAGGTACATTCACTTCTGTACCCTCTGTATTGCCAGACAAGAGCAAACGATGAGAAAATGGGATTAAAAAATATTCTGTGCCCATGCTGCCAAGTAGAGGAAGAAAGGACAAGAGAAGAAATTGAACTCATCCACCAAAAATAGCATCCGACAAAATTGACGGTTAGTGTCCACCATGGAATTGGCGACAAACTCACTAATCACCAATAAGTTACACATCCTGGCAACCAAGGAACTGACAACACGCTGTATATGGTAAGGTCGTAACCTGAAACCAGGATCAAATCCAGTGTCTAGATAGATAGATAGATAGATAGATAGATAGATAGATAGATATGAGATGGAGAGATAGATAAATAGACAGATAGATGATAAGTAGATAGATAGATATGAGATAGATAGGTATATGGACAGGCAGACAGATGTGCAGATAGATGATAGATAGATGGATGAAGTGATGACACTCTGTATATGTAGTAAGGTCATAACCTCAAACCAGGATCAAACCCAGTCTCTAGATAGATACATAGATGGATGAATGGACGGACAGAAGCCCTCAGTGCAGCACTGCCCACTGATTTATGACCTCATAAAAATCTCTTCTCCATTCTTAAAGGGGTTATCCGATATCTAAAATATCCCCCCCAATGCCCGGGACCCTTGTATGGATTATACTTACCTGCTCGCTGGCAACAGCGACACTCCGGATCCCTGCACAGCCGCTGCAAAACATCCGGTGACGGGGGAACAGCTAATAGCAGGCCGCGGTGGGGAAGAGCTCCCCTTTTTGATCCGGAGCGAAGCGGGTGCTGGAGAGCAGGTAAGTATAATCCACACAAGGGGCCTGGGCATTGGGGAAGGGGGGGGGGGGTATTTTAGATATCAGATAACCCCTTGAACACAAATGATGTCATTATTTCAGGATGGGTTATTGGCACTGACTTGGCCGCGCTCGTGTACAAGATTCATCCTTCACCCTCTCAATTTACATTTCCTGCATTTGGTCTGCGGAGTAATTATTGTGACCTTTCCGCATCTGCTCCCTCCTCACATGTCAGCTCATCCTCTTCACAGCGCTTGAGATGAATCTGCATTATAACTTATTAATCACCAGAGACACCGCTTTATAAACACTGGAATTGGCGGGGAGACGGACAATACATCACAAGACGTAAAGAAAGTTCTGCGCAGAGAAGTTAGAGTGTGGGAAACACAATCAATCCAGCAAAGGAGTACAATGTGCACTTTATTCAGTCCAATAAAATACAATGCGTCATAAAAACGACATAATTGGACTACACGTTCCAGTAAAGTGCCTTATTCATGGCCTAAGTAACGAAACTACAACCCTTTTAAAACACTTGAACAGTAACATGATCCAAATTGGTTAATTAAAAACAGGGGGAACAGCCCATCTTATATTACAGTAACAGCTATTCCATCTATTACTGCTGACAACCAGCCTCTATATCATATCTGAGAGGTTGTCATAGCCCCACCCCTGTTACTGACATCACTGAATATAATAGTAATATAATTACATTGTGATCAGACATGAGACCCACACATCTTATACTACAATAACAGCTATTCCATCTATTACTGCTGACAACCAGCCTCTATATCATGTCTGAGAGGTTGTCACAGCCCCGCCCCCTGTTACTGACATCACTGAATATAATAGTAATATAATTACATTGTGATCAGACATGAGATCCACACACCTTATACTACAGTAACACCTATTCCATCTATTACTGCTGACAACCAGCCTCTATATCATGTCTGAGAGGTTGTCACAGCCCCGCCCCCTGTTACTGACATCACTGAATATAATAGTAATATAATTACATTGTGATCAGACATGAGATCCACACACCTTATAGTACAGTAACAGCTATTCCATCTATTACTGCTGACAACCAGCCTCTATATCATGTCTGAGAGGTTGTCACAGCCCCGCCCCCTGTTACTGACATCACTGAATATAATAGTAATATAATTACATTGTGATCAGACATGAGATCCACACACCTTATACTACAGTAACATATATTCCATCTATTACTGCTGACAACCAGCCTCTATATCATGTCTGAGAGGTTGTCAATCTTTTTATTAAAAAACCAACAACAAATTATTTACAGACAGTTTTCATATTTACAGCAGTTACAAATTACAGTGCGGTTCTTAAATAATGCCTCATACAAATCCCAGTGTCCTATTCATTCCAGAGCTGAGGTGTGAACCTTCCTCCACATCACATTTGCAGGGTTGGATATTTGGTCTTTCTGGTAAACACCCCTCAAAGAATTCAAGATGTTCCCAATCACTGCACTGTACAGACAGCTGTTCCCGATGTATTGCCAGACAGCAGCGCGCCCCCCATAGGTGATATAAACTCACTGCATTGATGACATCCCGCCGCTCTTTACACGATTGCTGCGCGTAAACGTTAATGGCTCTATAACTAACATTATCAAGTATAAAATCCAGCAACAAACATCTCCCTGCACAAATCTCCACCACCCGTTCCACTTTTATATCCCAGTTCTTAAATAGGACCCCCACCCCATCATATCTGTCCGTCTTCAGACTGTTCACATTGAGGGTACAGATCCTCAGGCGCATTCAGGTCACCGAGGTTTCTTCATTTTTTTCAGTTTTCCACTACTATGTCCTTTAGAGCCCCACCTCTTGGTGGACACAGACACCTCAATGTCTTTCTCCTCAGGAACATCTTCCTCATCGGCTTCCTGGACATTGTGGCTGGAGGCCTCCTCGTCTTCTCCTAAGACCTGGTATCTCCCAGGAGAGATCTCCACAGCCGGTGAGCCTGGCATCTGGATGGTTTTATGTTTACGCGCTTCTTGTTCAGATGACGTGGTCTTTCTTTTTACCACCTGAAATCCATCCTCAATGGCTGACTCCGTAGCTTCTGTGGTGGGACTGGAACTTTGCTGTTTGGAGGAGGCCTCTCCAGGTGTCTCGCTGGATGTCTCTGTACCGATGGCTCCTGCAGTCTCTACATTAGCACTGGGACCTTTCTGCTCCAAGTAGACCTCACCAACTGCTTCAGATATCTCCCTAGATGCCTCCACACTGACCGATGTGACTTGCTGGTTATTTATCTCTTCATGGTCACTTTCTGGCTATGGCTCCACCAAGCCTGCATCAGAGCCAGCAGTATCATTGTGCTCAGGGAGCTCAGATTCAGTTCCTGCAGATAATTCAGAGAAATCTTCCACATCGGCCTCATCAGATGGATCTGCGCTTTTATTGTGCTGAGCGAGTGGGCATTCCCGGAAAGTATGTCCATATTCTGCACACAGGTTACAGAGAACGCAACTCGTGCAGGTCTCTCTTGTGTGATCCAGTCCTCCACATTGTGAGCATTTTACATGTGGGCAGGTATAGGCCATGTGTCTGCCCCCACATCTATGGCACAGTCTAGGCTGCCCAGGATAGTAGCAGATCCCCCGGTCAGATCCCAGGTAGAAGACATGAGGCAGGTGTTTGGTGACTCCATGGTTCTGCATCAGCTGGACTTTTACTTTGTAGCCTCCATTCCAGATTCCTTCTTCATCATAGATCTTATAAGATGAATCGAGAACCAGACATTGTCTTCTCAGCCAGTACAATACGTCTGCTAGTGCCACCACCTCGGACTGGAGGAGAATTGTCACCACTGTGGTCAGAGGTTTGGACAACTGAATAACCTGCAGGTTTTTCCAAATTTCATGATGCTTAGTAGAGTTAAATTTTTCCCAGAACAAGTCCAGGCTCTGCGGCAGCTTGAAGCTGATGTCATGGATCCTGGTGGTCGGCACATGGATCAACGCATAAACTTCAGACGCAGAAAATCCCATGAAGTTTTTCAGCAGATCCCGACCTATGAACTGCCTTGTGGGGGCATCTTGCTCTGGACCGGTGTACCTGATCCGTACTGCATTCCTCCTTTGAGGTGTGGGGTTTGCAGATCTTGTTATGGTTCAAAAAGTATTTTTATTATTTTGTTTAAGAAAACAGAAACAAAAAACAAAATAAAACATGGACAGTGTTTCGGCATATATACCTCACGCAGGAGGCTAAAATGGACATCTGCAGATCCCACTAGTGCTGGCCTTCTCTGATGGTGACGGCTCAGCGACCTCCATATTGTCCCTAGAGTCTGGCAGTGTGGCCCCTGGCTGCTGGGCGCTGGCCTTCTCTGTTGCTAATGGTGACAGCTCAGTGACCTCCATGTTGTCTCTGGAGTCCATGGACTGCTGTGAGTCGAGGATGGGTCTGTTGGGAATGGCTTCAGTGTCAGGGACTGGTGTTACTGGGATGACTGGAGACAAGGCCAGGCTGTTACTGACTGCAGTGTCTGCACAGGTGTCAGTTGTCAGGCTCATTAGCTGCTTAACTGGATCAGGATCCTGGTTTAACCCCCATCTGTGCTGGGTCTTGCTGACTTAGACTCTTTTCTCCATTACTTGGTTGCATTAACCCCTCAGTGACCACTAGGGTGGCCACCGGCTTCATCTCAAAAAGGAGGACATTTTTGGCCACACCCCCAACATGTTAAACCACACCCCAATCTGCTAAACCACGCTCCCAATCAGCTCGTACACCGTCACCCATCACACCTCCCCTGGCTCTTACCACACATACACAGGTCGGATGGGGATCTGGCACCCGCACCCCCACCACGTGAAAATTCAAGCCAGCAAGCCTAACTATAAAAATACCGCTCTAGTATGGTTAGAATAAAGAGGATTGTTCAGTAATTAAAAATAAAATATGGCAGATGGAAAAGAAATCCACAATTCTCAGCTATTCCCTCCCTGCCATTGAATGCTTTGGTTATATGGCTGCAGTGGTGACGCCTGTGACACGCTGGACTTTCTGGCATCATTGCTGCTGCCACGTAAACAAAGACTGACAGGCATGTAATGGGCGAGTGTGCACATCTGTCATAGTGCTGGTGATGTGCACACTGATGGGCAGGTGTATGGCATGTGACCACTGCAGCCAGTTCTCAGCATTAGAGCACTGATTGGCTGCAGCAGTAACATACCATATACCGGCAGGTGACACATATCTGGATGGACATTACATTCACCAGCACCAGACATACCAGATGATACAGCACCACTTACCTCTTTCATCCAGTGACGTCTTCCTGATGTAGATCTTCTCTTTTCTCATCTTAACTATTTGGCCCACACCGCCATGACACTTCTTTCAGCTCCATCTTCTCTCTGCCACAAAGACATCATAGATTACCCACTTTTACTGTTATCCTGCTGCTGCCTAAAATACTGCGCCCACTGTGCTCCCCAATGTCCCCAAATACTATACTGTCGATATAACAGTGCCATATATGTAGGACCCCATATAGTCACCGTGCTCCCACTAATAATTCTCTCCTAGAGTGTCCCATTAGTAATAGTGCCCCAATAGTGATAATGCTCCACCAGTATCCCTTTTTAGCAGTAGTGCCCTCCATATTGTACTAATAATAGTAACACCCCCAATAGTACCCCTGGTAGTAGTAATAATTCCCCATAATAGAAACCATTTTCCCATAGTGCCTCCAGTAGTACTCCCAGAAATAATAAGGACCCGCTGTAATGGTCCTCAAATCATCCCACTGTGCCCCCATCAGACCTCACATCAGCCCACTGTGCCCCCATCAGACCTCAGATCAGCCCACAGTGCCCCCATCAGACCTCAGATCAGCCCACAGGGCCTCCTTCAGACCTCACATCAGCCCACTGTGCCCCCATCAGACCTCAGATCAGCCCACAGGGCCTCCTTCAGACCTCACATCAGCCCACTGTGCCCCCATCAGACCTCAGATCAGCCCACAGTGCCCCCATCAGACCTCAGATCAGCCCACAGGGCCTCCTTCAGACCTCACATCAGCCCACAGTGCCAGCATCAGACCTCACATCAGCCCACTGTGCCCCCTTCAGACCTCAGATCAGCCCACAGTGCCATCATCAGACCTCAGATCAGCCTGTAGTGCCCCCTTCAGACCTCAGATCAGCCTGTAGTGCCCCCTTCAGACCTCAGATCAGTCTGTAGTGCCCCCTTCAGACCTCAGATTAGCCTGTAGTGCCCCCTTCAGACCTCAAATCAGCCTGTAGTGCCCCCTTCAGACCTCAGATTAGCCTGTAGTGCTCCCTTCAGACCTCAGATCAGCCTGTAGTGCCCCCTTCAGACCTCAGATCAGCCTGTAGCGCCCCCTTCAGACCTCAGATCAGCCCACTGTGCCCCATAAAAAAAAAAAAAAAATCTTACCTCTCCTGGGCTGCAGCTCCGCTCCGACGCTCTTCTCTGTTCACTGCCCGCGCTGCACTGTCACCTGACTGCGTGCAGCGTCAGGTCAGAGTGCGCGCACTACGTCCTGACGCTGTACCAGTCAGGCGTGTGCAGGCAGCGCAGACAGGAAGACCAGCAATGAAGGTACCGGAGCGCAGGAGCTGAGCGGTGAGTACCAGGACCCAGCTCCTGCGCTCCAGCAATGAGCGCTTCCATCTGTATTGATGGAAGCGCTCATTGCTTCCTGCGCCCCTAAAAAGGAGGACTTCTGGCCATCCATCCTGGCCTTTAGCCGGACGGAGGACCAGGAGTCCAAAAACCGGACTGATGGCCACCCTAGTGACCACGCAGCTGTCTCCTGCAGGCTCTGTAGGTGCAGCAGCCATGATTCTCACCGCTTTACCTTGCATTACAATACTGTGCACCTCCTCATAGTCCATGTCCTTCCTGCTGATGATGTCCCTTCTCTTGGCCGCCTGCAGTCTGGTCTCCCTCCTGGTTTGAGGGGCCTGGATTTTGGGCCCGGCATTAGCCCCTCTGCTCTGTGTCTCTCTCATGGCGGTCAGCTCCCGGATACAGTTATCTAAACTCTCACTTTTCATCAGTTTCTCTTTAGAATCAGTCTCTCTCTTGATCTCATCCTGCAGTCTGGAGATTTGCAGTTCTTTCTTATATATGACTTTATTAGTGACTTTACTACTCACAGTTACAGCCTCATCTTCACCCAGATCACCAGACTTATATGAACAGCCTTCCTCAGCGTCATGACGTAGGCCCAGCTCCAGACCCGGGGCTCCACTGGAAGCAGCAGCCCAGCTCCCCTCACCTCCTCCTGGGTCTGCAGCCATGACCCCTCCCTGGTGGGAGCTCAGCAGCACACAACCTCTCCACAACTCACTCCTGTCTGAGAGGTTGTCACAGCCCCGCCCCCTGTTACTGACATCACTGAATATAATAGTAATATAATTACATTGTGATCAGACATGAGATTCACACACCTTATACTACAGTAACAGCTATTCCATCTATTACTGCTGACAACCAGCCTCTATATCATGTCTGAGAGGTTGTCACAGCCCCGCCCCCTGTTACTGACATCACTGAATATAATAGTAATATAATTACATTGTGATCAGTCATGAGGTCCACACACCTTATACTACAGTAACAGCTATTCCATCTATTACTGCTGACAACCAGCCTCTATATCATGTCTGAGAGGTTGTCACAGCCCCGCCCCCTGTTACTGACATCACTGAATATAATAGTAATATAATTACATTGTGATCAGTCATGAGGTCCACACACCTTATACTACAGTAACAGCTATTCCATATATTACTGCTGACAACCAGCCTCTATATCATGTCTGTGAGGTTGTCACAGCTCCGCCCCCTGTTACTGACTGAATTTAGTATACAGCTCTAGTAAAGAATACGGCTTTAGAAATATCAGCTGTTACTGGCCTTACAAAGTGTCCAGCTTGGAAACATTGTGTGCGGTAGCTATTAGGTTATATGATAAGAGGAGAGGCAGAGCGCTGTTGTTACCTTACAGATCTGACAGATTTTGATTTATGAATAATAATGTGAAATTTGGGATGAACTTACTGCTCAAACACCTGCTTTAGTGGCTGCTGCAGATTTACCTGATGCTGTGTACGTGTCTGCCGCTCACAAGCTCCCATACAAATATATTACTAGCGTAATAAGGATGATTGCTCTTCCAGCAAAAAGGCACATGAGTCAGACTACACCGCTGATTATATCAGATAAATCCTTAAAGGGGTTGTCTCACTTCAGCAACTGGCATTCATGTAGACAAAGTTAATACAAGGCACTTTCTAATGTATTGCCCATATTTCTTCCTTTGCTGGCATGATTCATTTTTCCAGCACACTATACACTGCTCGTTTCCATGATTACAATCACCCTGCATTTCGTTAGGGGTGATCGGATTAAGCTTCAGATCCAAGATGCAAAGTCAATTCATTCATAAGCTTCGTTTAAGGGCTCATGCACACGAACGTATTTTCTTTCTGTGTCCGTTACGTTTTTTTTCCGGACCGTATGTGGAACTATTCATTTCAATGGGTCCGCAAAAAAAGCTGAAGGTACTCCGTGTGCATTCCATTTCCGTATGTCCGTATTTCCGTTCCGCAAAAAAATAGAACATGTCCTATTATTGTCCGCATTACAGACAAGGATAGTTCTGTTCTATCAGGGGCCAGCTGTTCCGTTCCGCAAAATACGGAATGCACACGGACGTGATCCGGATTTTTTGCGGATCTGTTTTTGCGGATCCGTTTTTTCATACAGTCGTGTGCATGAGGCCTAATGCTGTACAGAGACCCGTCTCAGTACAGCATTAAAGCCTTGTTCACATGTCAGTTATTTGATCAGTTATTTCCATCAGTTTTTGTGAGCCAAAACCAGGAGTGGAGGCTACACAGACATAAAGTATAATGAAAAGATTTGCTCCTGTTCTGTGTTTTTGACCCGCACCTGGTTTTGGCTCACAATAATTGATCAAAAACAGACATGTGAACAAGGTCTAAAATGTACGTGCGTTGGCGAGGCAAAACTCGCACAAGACTTCGGTGAATAACATCAGGCTTTGATTTTACGACTTTAAAAACATTTTAAAACAGGAATTTGAAATTAGCTTCTAAATCTTAGGCTCCATTCACACGTCCGTATTTGTGCACATCCTGGAAAACGGTCAGTTTTTTGCTGATTCATTGTACCGCAAAAAACTTTGTTTTTCCAGCACATCCGTTCCGTTTTTCCGTAAAAAACGGAAATGATATATCCATATGTCATGGAAGGAGTAATCAAATCTTCTTTTTTCTACCCTCCTGGAACGGAATCCGCAAATGCGGATGACATGCGGATGGCTTTCTGCATGTCTTCCACATTTACGGACGTCCCATAGACTTGTATTGGACTACAGACCGCAAAATCGGAGGAAAAGTAGGACAGGAGGATTTCTGTTTGCGGATCCGCAAAACGGAACGGAGAAATGGATGCGGACAACATACGGTGCAATGTCCGCATTTTTTCGGGACCCATTGAAATGAATGGATCCGCATACTATCCGCAAAAAAACATCCGAAATTGCGGGAACGGACGCGGATAGGATGCGGATGAAAAATCAGGGGGGCCTTAATCAGAGAATTCACTTCTGAGACTATTTCACAGTTTTAGATCCATATAATATAAAATGGGGTAACTCTTACTTATACTCCATTCACACCTAGAGCTGCAGTCACTATTCTGCTGTTACATAATGTCCTGTTCTATACTTCAGACTGTGTGGACTACAGTGATCTTGAATAAGGTCACAGTGTGACTTACAAATTGTCGCAACTGCTACCCCAGAATCACAAAACATTCAGTACTGCTCGATTTTTGGTCATTCTGGGTCGCAGTCATGGTAACTTGCGAGTCGTGCAGCAACCCCACTCAATTCAATGGCTGCACTGCTACACAGTCATATCTGGCTGTGCGACGGATGTCGAGGCCAAGCCTTCTGCAATTCTTAGGTGTTTTCAACTTACCGTATATTTACCTGCCTGTGATTTGATAAAAAAAGGAAATTGATAATTTGATATGGAGGTGCTGCTTTTTCTTTCATGTACATGCTTTTAACGATATAATGTCTTATTCTCCTGTTACATCCAGAGCTGCCTTCACAGTTTTGAAGTACTGCTCCTGTAATGTTGAGCTACTTTGTAAATATTCTACACAGGGTTATCCAAAGAATTAAAAAGTATTGCACACCATTAACTATGTCAATGCAAACATGCTGCTCTCCAGTGTAAGTTTCACCCTTTTCACTCTTTTTGTTACTCACCTCTCTGCAGCACTGGTCTTATCACTTTTCTGTGGATGGGCAGTAGCTCATCACATGTGGCGATGAAGCACCTGCACCTCTTAGGATGCATTAGGCCTCTTTCACACAAGCGTGATGGATTAGGTCCGAATGTGTTCAGGGAAACTCGAACCATTTTGCAAGCAAGTTCAGTCAGTTTTGTCTGCGATTACGTTCAGTTGTTTAGTTTTTTCCGCGCATGATAAAAAACTGAAGGTTTGCAAACAACATCTCTTAGCAACCATCAGTGAAAAACGCATTGCATCCGAACTTGCTTGCCCCCATTCACTTCTATGGGGCCAGGACTGCGTGAAAAACGCAGAATATAGAACATGCTGCGATTTTCACGCAACACACAACTGATGCATGAAAAAAAAATGTACACTGAACCATTGAAGTGAATGGGTCAGGAGTCAGTGCGGGTGCCATGCGTTCACTTCACGCATCGCACCTGCGCGGAAAACTCACTCGTGTGAGAGGGGCCTTACTGTGAGCTGGTGTTAATCATACAGCCCCAGCAACTCCACTAATAAATAGCACTATGGCATGTAATGCCCCCACCCAAATTTCCTTCTCCACTGTCTAAAGAGAGACCTAGATATATATTTCTATAAATTTTGAAGTAGGGTAAATGAGTGACCGCTTCACCTGCTTCACCAGCACTGAGGCAAGCGGGGAAGCTACTGAGCATGTAGGTCCATCACTGAATAGAAGAGAAGGTGGACCAGAATTGCAGCAATTGGAGAAACAGAAAAAGGCGCTACCAGAAGTCAAAATGTAAAGCACAAAATAAAATAAAAAATAATGATATTTTTATAGCATGCATATTGCAATAGTACTTCAGTTGAAATGCCTAGTAGTACATTTCATGGGATATTCCCTTTACTTTCCTACTGATACCAAGTTTCATCATGTCTTATAGTCCAGTCACGTCCAGAGTTTTTAGGTCATTGAATTCACATTATGTATGTAGGGTTGATCTTGAGTCACATCATGGGTGGTGGTTTGTGACTCAGCTCCCAAATGAGCCTTGTGATTCTCTTGTACATGAGACATATCTTGTAGCGGGATGGGGTCCTCACACTAAGGGCCCTTGCACACGACCGTATGCGCTCCGAAACATACGATCCGTGAGCGGTCCATATGTCCTGGAGCGGCATAGATGGTGCGCACAGCATCATAGATTACAATGATGTTGTGCACGTCGGGCCGCCCGCGGGACTATTGTCCCGCACTCATATGATCTTATGAGTGCAGGACAATAGTCCGGTGGACAGCCAGACATGCACAGCATCATTATAATCTATAATACTGTGCGCTCCCATGCGCACCCTCTATGCTGCTCCGGGACATATGGACCGCTCATGGACCGTATGTCTTGGAGCGCATACGGTCGTGTGCAACAGCCCTAACCATGATATAATTACACCGGGGGTGGTCTCACTTCAGCAAATAGCATTGATCATGTAGAGAAAGTGAATACCAGGCACTTACTAATGTATTGTGATTGTCCATATTGCTTTCTTTGCTGGCTGGATTTATTTTACCATCACATTATACACTGCTCGTTTCCAGGGGTTATGACCACCCTGTAATCCACTTGTACACTATAGGAAATAGTGCTGGACTATGAGCACTCCCTCTGTCCCGACCAGTGACTGTACTGATCTGATTCTTGATATGTGATACATTTGGTTATGTTTTTAGTCCAGTGATAGATCCCCCACATTGCTACAGATTTGCAGGATTCTCAGAAAGCTGGGTGACTCTGCTGGCTGATGCTCTCCCCCACCTGCCTGTATTAACATTGCCCTTTTCTATTAAACAACTGCGACCTGCTTTGTGGGGGCAGAAGGTTCCTGAACTGTTAAGAAGGTGAACACGTGTTCTTTAATCAGCACTTGTCGCTCAGTCGCTTTGTGCGCTGCTCAGTCCCTTCGGCAGCTGAATAAAATACACAGACGCCGAAGGTGATCATTATAAAATCACAAGCTGACGTTTATAAGATGGACGCTCCACAACCATATTTAGCTGAAAGCAGCAAGATGTGAACCTGTAAAAAAAGACGACTGGGACATTATTTCAAAGTTCTCGGAAGATAGAACCCCAAACATTAGCAAGAGATCCTTCTAAAGTACAGCAATCAGCACTGGACATCATCTGTCAGGTTGTACAAATTCTATCCATCAATTTCTTTGTCATATTTGTTCCTGAGAAAGCTAGGTGATATCTACCATAGCTTCCATTACAGCTCTCAGATGGCCATCATTCAGCTTTCCTGGACTTCTGAATGTCAGATCTGTTTAATTCTGAGAAAGCGAGGTGACAAAGACTCCAAATTGCCACTCAGCTTTCCCAGATTCTAGAATAGCATCTAGGGTACATTTACGCATAGGTTTTTAGTGGCATTATTTTACACTTTTGGATTTTTGTGTTTTTTTTATGTAAAAACACTAGCTCCAGATGTTATCTGAAGGTTTGCAGGAAAGGCAGCACACACAGGTGTTTATTTTTTCAGTTTTGTTGGTGGCGTTTTTTGTCTTTTTAGCTTCTTTTCAAAAATGCAACACTTGGCTTTTTTTGTTATTTTCACATTTTCTATAGGTAAAAAACACCACGAACAAAATACTAGTGGTAAGCCACACTGTGTCCAAAAAAATGCCAGAAAAACGCCACACAAAAAGGTGACAAAAACTACAGGTGGCATAACCTCCCCCCCCCCGCAAGCAGTTATTCTGGCATATTTTTTTACCAGTAATAAAATGCCATTGCAATATTCACGAGTGACAACCCTTATAGCTCTCTTTAAAAAACTTGTCAACAATTTCTGTCTAAGCAGTAATAGTGACCATATTAGTTTCCACCTAGCTTTCTGAGAAGCAGATATATTTAGGAAGCTGATGAAGATGTGACTGATGAGCCACATTTACATTTGTTTTACTTAGAAAAAAACAGCTCAAGAAGTTAAACACGATTTTCTGAGTGGTTTGGTTTTTACGTGGCTCTCGGGGTTGTTTTTCATGCTCCCCCAAGAGGCTTTAATCTACGATGATATGCACATTAAGCTCATTAGAGACTTGTCGTTGGTTTTGGAGCCAGCAGTGGAGTTTTCAGGCCGCTGTTCCTTTCAGAGGGACGTGCGGGAGTCGTTATTGTGTCGTCCGGGATGAGTGATACAAAGTAAATGAAAAGTGCAAATTTAGCGTATTGATGGCGAAGACAGATGAGAGGTAATGTCTTTTAACAAAGCTCCTGTAAAGAGGCTCAACATGGATGGCGCGGCCACCGTTCTTAATCAGGCTGTCTGCTGGAGAGCGCACCTTCCTTTCATGTTCGTCCAGGACTGCGACATGCATTTTAATTACATTTTGGTTTGTCAACCTTAGGGGCCATTCAGACGGCCGTGGTATTGCGGATCCGCAAATTGCGGAACACACGGCCGGGCACCCCGTTGAAAATGCCTATTCTTGTCTGCTATTGGACAAGAATAGGACATGTTCTATTTTTTCTCGTAGAGCCGCAGCACGGAGCCGCGGCTCGGCAAGATCCCTTGCTGACCATTGAGGTGAACTGTAGGAGTCTGTCACCACAAGCCTTTGAGAAGATATGGGGGTGCAGATGTAGCAGTCATACACCGCCCCAGTTTTTGATGGGCCCCTAGTATCCTATGATAGCTGGCTATAAGTGGGGGGTGCTATCATAATAAATTTGGAGCAACCCAACACACTCCTTTGGCATTGTACGTGGACAGAGTCTGACACTTTGGGGTAGATTTATGAAACTGACTAAAAGTGAAAGGCTTTGTTGCCCATGGCAACCAATCACAGCACAGCTTTCATTTTCAGTTCTGCTCTTGAAACATGAAAGTTGTGTGGTGATTGGTGTCTAAGGGCCACAAAGATGTGTGTGTACTATGTGGCTTTATCCTCGACCTCTAAGTAATATAGTATGTGCTATGTATGCCACTTTCTCCACTGACAGTGTAGTCTGTTCTTTTTTCCATAATTTTCCTTTTTTAACCTTTGGCTGTGACCAAACTAAACAAATTCCCCCAGCGCAAATCTTAATCCTCCATTCTGTGAATGGCAGAGATGAATGCAGCACTGTGCGGCCATTATATATCCCAGACAGATATAACATAGGTGGAGCTCAGCCCCATGAGGATCTCCTTTGTCTGGCCTAGAAGTGTGAAAGGTTTTGTTGACGGCCATCTTCCTGGCCTCTGACCTTCACCGGCATATGACATAATAATAGCGCCATTGTCGAGTTCACGTTCATTAGACCAAATTAAGTGAGAGTGAAACTCGATGCTCGGCCAATTGAGACTTCACCTAAACACACAATCAAACAAAGCCCAGACAGACAGCGGCCACTACCCCCCCCTTAAATTACACCAATGAGCGAGGAAACACGTCACTTTTCGTTCAGGCGTCTTATACTTTCCAGATGACAGGGGGTAAGATTGGTGCTGCTGTTGTGGAAATTAGATGATAAACGTTCTCGTGTGTTCTGAAACGTGAAAAACATACACGACCACACGTTTCTATACATACAGTCACCGGGCATGGCGGTAAGGAAAGGAGCCCCATTGTAGGACTATACTAATGCTGCTGGGGAATATGGTCATAAAAAAAACAATACAACTCAAAACCACTTCTAAATTACAATTTTAATTATTATATTTATTTAGTTCATTATTTTATTACTTACCTTTTTTTACAATTGTCTCAAATGTTTTCTATCACGTTTCCACCCAGAGTGCTATCAGGTTGAGTCAATAATTATACATTTCATTTTTAGAATCTTTTTTGATTTTATTTTCTGATTACACTCTTTGTATCATGTACCTATACATCATATATGGGCAGCCTTCAGGGCACTGCTGCGGTGTGCAAAGATTGGATTTACACTGGGTTCCTGATAATAGAATAAGTTACCTATTATGGAGAGTGTAGTGAGCATGCTCTGCGAGAGATACTGAGGTCAAGTAGAAAGAGATTAGGTGTTCCTATCATCTATTGACTTCTGTAGGAAAGCGTAGAGAACAAGCTCTATGACATACAGAGGCCATGGTGTGGAGAGAGGCTGACGGAGCCGTTCTCGTCACCTACTGAATTTCATGGAAGAGTGCTGTGAAATGTGCAGAAACCACTGTGCAATGAGAGGGATGATGGGATAGGAAGACCGGTGGTGCTCCCTTTAATGGAAGAACAAAGCCTCATTCACACGTCAGTGTTTCACTGACGCGTGCTGTACGTGTTCTCCATGGACAGCACTCGTCCCCATTCATTTTAATGAGTGTATTCACACATCAGTGTTTTAGCATGGTCCGTGGGTCCGTGTTTTTAACACGGATGCATGCTCCATTTTGTCCGTGTTCACGGATCTATCACGTCCATTATGGTCTATGGGTCTGTGAAAACCACGGATGCCATCCACAGGGGAAGGTGCCTTCAATACTCTAAGTTGGCCGGCCATAGGTTGGGGAGGACTAATGTGCATTAAGCAGTGCAGTAGGCCCACTGGGGACAGGCAGTTGGATGCCAGTGGACCTGTACTGCTGGAAGGATATACAGAGGACCCAGTGGACGTGTCGATGATAGTATAACACATAGTGAAATGACATGTGACTGGGGAATGGTAAGTAAAGGGAAATAAATTCACTCCAACATAAATTCACTCCATTTCTTTAGTCACCACTAGGGGGAGGTCAATGCAAAGAGATGATTTAGAGCTTCCAGTGCTATCAATGGTAACTGTACAAATTCCTATGCACTGAGCTCCCTTAAAGGGGTTATGACATATCCCTTTTTTCACCCAGGCGGCCCCTCTGACATGAGCATCGGAGCATTTCATGCTCCCATGCTCTCTTTTGCCCCAATTGCGCAGGGCAAAGGCTTTGTTTGGAGATTCAGTTATGTACCGGTCTCTCCATTGGGTAAAGCTAGGCAGAGGCTTACGCCTAGCAGTGAGTCCAGTGATGTCATCGGCACTAATGGACAGGCTTTAGCACTGCCCAGGCTGTAAAACAACTAGGGCAGCACTAAAGCCCGCCCATCAGTAAAAATATAAACAAACAGCCCTTGCCCTGAGCAATACATCGCAAGGCAAGGGAGACCATCGGAGCATGACATGCTCTGATGCTCATGTCAGAGGGGCTGCCTGGGAGAAAATAGGGATATGTCGGGGTTCAGCTCTGAACCCCTGACAACCTTTTAGGTGGCGGCTGCAGGCAGACAGTTTTCTGACATACTGTGTGAAGGAAAGCAGGGGATTTATCAGTGTGTTCATGCCAGTTGTCTTGCGTAAATAAATTAAGAAATATAAGCACCACGTTTTTGAAACCCCTTTGGGGGTAAGGTATGGGGTAAAAGGTAAGGTGGAGCGAGACTTTTTTATTATTATTTTTTTGTTTACTTATTTATTATATACATACAAAGTTTTGCCATAGAGCCCTATGGGATCTATGTATGCCCTTTGCAAGAGTGTCAGAAAGGGTGAAAACGTTGCAAAATTTGACGCAACCTAGGATTTGTACCAACATTTACAACTCTTCTATGCCAGTTTTCTGATGTTGAAAATTTTGGCACAAATCCTGTTTGTGCCAAGCCCTGACAAGCTTAACCCTTAGAATACTGGAAGTTTTTTTTTCGTTTTTGCGTTTTCATTTTTGTTTCCTATCTTCCTTGAGCCATAATTTTTTTTATATTTCTGTTCACATAGCTGTATGAAGGCTTATTTTTTGTGGAACAAGTTGTATTTTCTAATGCCACCATTAATTATGGCATACAATGTAGTGGGAAGCTACATTCCAAATGGAGTGGTATTGAAAAAAAAGCGCAATTCCTCCTTTTTACGAGTTTTGTTCCCACAACGTTCCATTTGTGGCAAAACTGACCCATGCCTTTCATTTTTCTGGGTCAGTACGATTACAACAATACCTCATATGTATAGGTTTTTTATGTCTAAATAGTGTAAAAATAAATTTAAACTTTGAAAAAAAAATTTTTACATCACCATATTCTGGCTACCATAACTTTTTTTTTATAGTTCTACTGAGCTTTGTGGAGGCTCTTTTTTTGTAGGACAATCTGTAGTTTTTATTGATACCATTTTGGAGTCTGTGTAACTTTTTGATCACATTTTAATTTTTTTGGAGGTAAGAGAAGCAATGAAAAAATGGCAAATTGGCCATTTTGACCTCTTTTTCCGTTACGCCATTCCCCATATTGGGAAAAAAAATGTATGTTTTAATTGCATGGGCATTTTCAATAGTGGTGATACCCATGATGTTTATATTTTTTGTTATTTATATATTTATTTTTTTATTATACGGAAAGGGGGGGGTGATTTAAACTTTTAGATCTTTTTATATATTTTAAAGAAAAAAAGGGGGGGTCAGTCAGCACATCCCAGTGTGCAGGTGCACGTTGCCATGGCTAGATACACAAAGAAAAGAGAATAAATATAATGCAACAGCACTCTGCAAAGTACAAAAATGCCATAGTAATATAAAATATTTTGATGCTAATGCTACACTCATTTAGTAAATTTGATATTCTTGGCAAATATATTTTGTACAAAATTACTTGGGCCCGTCTGCCACACGTCAAGGTGATATCTGTAAGATGGGAACCTAACACTATTTCCTACCTGTTATGTGCCATAATGGCCGTATAATTCAGGGGTGTTGGTTCCACATGCATGCTGGGTCCATTCTGCCTTTTGCCATTTCTGGTGCTTCAAAGGCCTCCACTAAATCCAGGGATGCAGGTACCAACAGGGCTACACATTTGTCATGCATTTATTGGCTGCAGTAATGTCGCGCAACATATTTTATAAAGGTGTCACCCTGCAAGATGCGACATGCTGCGACTGCAACACGACAGTCACAAAAAACCCATTCAAGATGTGGTGCCGCAGTTGCAGCATGTCGCTGTGTGACACCATAAACTAGCATTATAAAATATGTTGTGTGACACTGGTGCGACATGAATGTCGCGTGACACATCTTGCAATGTAGTTGTACCCTATATGTCACGCAACTTATTGTTGAGTGACACGTCACCATGGAGCCCTAGCCTAATGCAGTATGTTACAGAGAAGTACTCACTGTATGCTTGTGAATGAAGCACTTAGGAAGTTTATATCTGAGCCCATGTAGCTCCAGCAGTCTGCTTGTCTGTGTGTTCCTGCTCACTCCACCTTCCCCTCTCCATATACTTACGTTGACATGTGTAATATGATACTCCTGCAGAGATAGTCCGTCCTGGATGAGGAAAAATTTTTCAAAATGAAAAGCAATTAGCAAGGGGAAGGGAGCTGGTAAACAGCTGATAATAGGAGAACTAGACATTTCTCATTAGTATAAATATTACAAAGTTACTTATGGTTGTTTGTACTAAAAGTTAATGACCATTAAAATTTACTACAGACAAATCATTTTTTGCATAGTATTTTTTTTGCATTGAGTGTCTGCGTTTATTGCGTCTTGTCAATACACAGCATGCTCTGGGAGGGAGTTTTTTTCCCTTAGTAACTATGAGAATTGAAAAACACTTGAAAATATGCCAGTATAAAAACTAAATAAAATACCAAAAACAAATATAAAAAAAATATATAAAAATACATACAAATTCTTACCGCATAAAAACACCCCTCTCTCTCAAAAAAGCTATATGTGAAGGAAACATAAACCCTCAGTTGTGTGAGCAGGACTAGATCACGATGCATTTTTTTTGCCTTTGGAGATTAGCATGAATGTCCTGTTCACTGACAACAAGCAGAGATCGTAAAAATGTTGATGAACTGAAAAGTCAATTGGAAATTTGCAGAACTTGTTATACAACGTGGAAGCTTTGTTTGCAGATATAGATTGCTCATTGCACACATAGTGTCCAAAAATAGTTCTGCTCATGCAGTATCAAGATCCATGGGCCCCCCAAGAAGTAGGGGACCACAAGACTTTTTCTTTTGCACCCCTCCCCCTAGTTGCACTACACTTGTGACATTTGGCTTAAAGACTCACCTGGCCATGGTTGGGATTAGAAAGTGTAGCTATAGGAGGTGCAGAGATCAGTCACATCTAGTTTGTGAAGGTGCCTAAAGGCCCCTCTGGCACATGAGAAGACAGGGGTCCTGTTGTAAGATTTGTATTGGGGCTCAGGAGCTCCACGTTACTCCTCTAGATAGGATCATCCTTCAGTCAGATCTCCCTGGATTCTGGCAATGGGTAACATGCTCCTTCCGTTGCTTCATTGCCTGGTCGCTGTAAATCTCCTTTATTCCCTTCTGTAGGATTAGTCTCAGCCGCATACAAGAGACGGAGATAAATCTGTATTTGGAATTGAACTTGTGTGGATTTTCTGATGAAAAGAGCCATTTTCCCTGATAGACTGTAAATGTGTTTGGCGGTCTCTTTCAACAATGATGAGCGTGTCTGTGTGTTTTGTCGCTGCCTTGTCTTGTTGTGTAAGAATCGGGGGCATCGTGGGCGACTTATCAAAGATGCCTCCAACATTTCACTTTCTAATGCATCATTACTCCCCAATGCCCTTTATCTATTTACAGACGAGCGCAACAGGTTACAGATGGAAACTGTTCGCAGCTGAGATTCCGCAGAACGCCGCCGCTGCGCATCTTATTCAAATGTGTTTCTCTCTGTGAGTAATAAATAATGAATGCTTTCTCTCTTTATTAGACGTCTCTGAAGATAATAGTAGACTTTCTTTCTTGCTCTGCAATTTTCCACGCCGTTTTTTTCATATATAAGAAAACACGCTTTTCCCGGCTGAATTTTCACTCGTTGAATTGCCCTATAAACAAATATGTGAATTGTGTGAATTTAAATTTGTATAATTGAATTCTGGGCATTTAGGCACCAATTACAATTCACTGGGAAATGAGTCGTCTCGCACAATGGCGCCAAGAAAGGACACGCTCCGCTCAGAATTAGGCAGTATATTGTCCGCGTTTGTTGTGATTTATATGGACTGTAAAAAAACAGAGGCTTAAATTATAACTGGTGGATCCATTGTAGTCAGAGAATAGATTTATTATTGAGTCCGACGTGATGACTGATCTTTCTGGGATTTGTTCAGAATTTTCACCCAAGAAGTTTATGACCATTTGCCACTAGTTTTGAAGTATTTTTCTGAGAATATCCATGTATATGATGACTTTCTTAGGAAATATGAATTAGTTGTGAATGAGTCTGCCGGGTGGAGCTTAAAGGGAACCTGCCTATAGACTAAAAAAACTGTCAGCAGTACCTTAATTTAGGGACCAATGTGATGCTAATGAAGATCTTCATATGTGAAGTGATTCCTCTAACTGTCACAAATGGATCTTTTAATCCTCTTGAGCGCGCTGTCTTGAGTCATTCACGGAAAAAATGCACTAAAACAATAGATGCAAACAACATATGGACTAAGCCCTCACTCTATAGATAAAATCTGAGATTCTTAGCCAATACATTTTGATCAAAAATACATCTGTGCCCACCTACCCAGCGCCACTGTGGTCTCAGTTCAGGCAGGTCCTACTCTAAACCTAACTATGCCGTTGTGCATCTATGTTTAGGTGCGCAGACCCTACACATATAGTGTGCTGCTCCTAGTTACCTCTATGTGCATCAGCAACCAATGAGAGGAGGAGCACACACACCTATATATACCACCTTAACCAAGGTCGCCTCTTAGATAGGTGGGGCAAAAGTGCACATGAATGCTATTCCCCTGATAATAAGAGCGCATTCACACTCCTTCCAGACACATCAAAAAAATATTTACGGAAAACAGATACAAACATCCTGCACCATGTGATAGTAAAATGTGCGGATGTACAAGGCAAAATTTAGAAATTCACGGAAAAAATGCACTAAAACAATAGATGCAAACAATATATGGACTAAGCCCTCACTCTATAGATAAAATCTGAGACTCTTAGCCAATACATTTTGATCAAAATGCATCTATGTTTAGGTGCGCAGGTGTTTTTATCGGTTTTCCGTAAATATTTTTTTGATGTGTCTTGAAGGAGTGGCACCTTCTGGTGTGAATGCGCTCCTATTACCAGGGGAGTAGCATTCATGTGCACTTATGCCCCACCTATCTAAGAGGCGACCTTGGTTAAGGTGGTACATATAGGTGTGCGTGCTCCTCCTCTCATTGGTTGCTGATGCACATAGAGGTAACTAGGAGCAGCACACTATATGTGCAGGGTCTGCGCACCTAAACATAGATGCACAACCGCATAGGTAGGTTTAGCGTAGGACCTGCCTGACCTGAGACCACAGTGGCGCTGGGTAGGTGGGCACAGATGTATTTTGATCAAAATGTATTGGCTAAGAGTCTCAGATTTTATCTATAGAGTGAGGGCTTAGTCCATATGTTGTTTGCATCTATTGTTTTAGTGCATTTTTTCCGTGAATTTCTAAATTTAGCCTTGTACATCCGCACATTTTACTATCACATGGTGCAGGATGTTTGTATCTGTTTTCCGTAAATATTTTTTTGCGCTGTCTTGAGTCAGCTTGAAGTCAAGGGGGCAGCGGCCTCCTTCCTTCAAGTCAAGCAAACCACTCCCCTCTTGTTGTTGACTGACAGGTTGCCGTTGGGCGAGACTTGCGCGATTTGTTCCTGCTCCGGCTGTTCAGTTTGCCGGCGCTTTTCTGTATATCACTTCTCCATATGAAGATCTTCATTAGCATCACACTGGTCCCTAAATTAAGGTACTGCTGACAGTTTTTTAGTCTATAGGAGGTGACAGGTTCCCTTTAAAGGGAGTCTGTCACCTGCGACCTCCCTATCTAACTGTTTGCATAGACACATAGCTGTGGTTTGTCAGATTAAAATGCTGTTTTTCTTTTGTTGATCTGAGGCTCCTTTCCTGAGTTATGGCACTTTTTCTTTATATGTAAATTAGGCCTTTGGTGCAATGAGGGCATCATCATTGCTCCTGTTGCACCTAAGCTCCACTCCTTTCTGTGGTCAGCCTCTCCTTCCCTTGATTGATAGGGCCAGGCAGGGGCAAAGCAGCCAAGGAGGAGATTCCCTTTAACCCCTTAGTGACCACGCAAATTTTTTCATCATCGCTTTCCGAGAGCTATAACTTTTTAGTTTTTTTCATCAATGCACCTGTATGAGAGCTTATTTTTTTGCACGATAGTTTTTAATGCACCATTTTAAGTACATATCATCATTGATTAAAGCGAGCTAGCCTAAACCCCCATTGTTTACGTGAGTAAAAGGCATATATGTGGTCACTAAGTTAAAGGGGTTTTCTCACAATACAAACCTATAGGATAAGGGATAAGGTCTTCCACTACTGGGACCCCTACCAATCATGAGAACAAAGGTCCCATTCCTCCATCCTAATGGAATGGCAGATTGTGCATGCACACTTGCACTCCATTCACTCTCATTGAGCAAGACGGAGATGGCCAAGCACTGAACTTGGCTGTTTCCTCAATACAATAGAGATGGGGGAATGGAACCCTTGTTCTCATAATCTCAGTGGTTGAACCCCACTAGATATTCATATTTGACCTGCACAACTATCTGCATGTAGAGTCATCTGCCAATTTATCCCATCTATGTCCAGGGCTGGACATGGATGAAGTCAATAATGAACAGTATAGAATATATTTATTACATTGTGCTAATGTGATTTGTCTGAGAATAGACAGAAGATCCATAATCATAGCATCACATTGTATTGGTGAGTATATCATTTTTATTTTATAAAATAAACTAGGGAAATACAATTCTTAATACGATATTATATAAGTAGTATAATATAACACTTGACATGCAACTAGAACGATTACACTACTGGATCGGCCTACAGCTATGTTTCTGGGCATAGATCAATGTGTAATTAATTAGATCTACAAACCAATCAGTAAAACCAATCAGATAATGAGCTGAGGACGCTACCAAGACTAGACCAGTCTGTAGCCAATCACAATATTAGGACATTCCTAAATATACAGTAGACTGACCAAACAGGGCATGGACTGTGGACACGGCCAGCACTAGATCTACTGACTAGATCAGTGTAGACCAACCTGTGGCCAATCAGATTATTAACTTCCTATAATAAGAGTAAGATCAATCATCAATGCAGGCATGAGAACCGAACCAACATAAAGACAATCTGAGTTTCTGAACTCCAGACCAAACTGCAGCTCATCAGGAAATCAAAACATTCTGATCAATCTCTGGCCAATCCAAGAGAAAGTACAGTAGAAAGCATTGACAACTTGACCAATCTGTAGCCAGGTGCTATCAGATATCTCCAGGACTAGACAAATAGACAAGCTGACACTTCAAGAATCTGACAATTCATCTCAAGCAGAAGATGGAAGTTTTTGTCTTGATGATGAGGTTGTCATTTGCAGTGGTCAGACATATTCCATCACAAGGACAAGATGCAAGAGACAAAGTATTCACAGTTCAACCATGTCACACAATGTAATCTTCTTAAATCTGTCTAGAGCAGAAGTTTCCATTACAATAAAAGCAAGAGGGGCAACTCACAGCATTGATTTCGACAACCAGCCTTATGCCCTTATTTACTACGCCTGTAAATTACTTATGTTTTCAAACTTTATATACTTGTTTCTTTTGTTGTCCAGTGTGTAATGATTAATGAGATGAGTTCACAAAATCCAGAGGTCAAACGGTGGCCTGTAGTGTAATACAACTTTGAGTACAAAATATAATTATATATACAACTAGTATAATTTATACATATTCTTGTATATAGTGATATGGAGCATACTGGTATAACCTGGGCATGTTCTGTATATAATTATATATATACAGCTGGTATAAGTTATACATCTTGTAAATAGTGATATGGAGCATGCTGGTATAACCTGGGCATCTTCTATATATAATTATATATGTACAGCTGGTATAAATTATACATCTTCTTGTAAATAGTGATATGGAGCATGCTGGTATAACCTGGGTATATTCTATATATATAATTATACATGTACAGCTGGTATAAGTTATACATCTTCTTGTAAATAGTGATATGGACCATGCTGCTATAACCTAGGTAATCTTCTGTATATAATTATATATGTACAGCTGGTATAAATTATACATCTTCTTGTATATAGTGATGTGGAGCATGCTGGTATAAGCTGGGCATGTTCTGTATATAATTATATATCTACAGCTGGAATAAGTTATACATCTTCTTGTATATAGTGATATGGAGCATGCTGGTATAACCTGGGAATCTTCTGAATATAATTATATATCTACTGCTGGTATAAGTTATACATCTTGTATATAGTGATATGGATCATACTGGTATAACCTGGGCATCTTATGTATAGAATTTTATATATATATATAGCTGGTATAAGTTACACATGTTCTTGTATAAAGTGATATGGAGCATGTTGGTATAACCTGGGCATCTTCTGTATATAATTATATATGTACAGCTGGTATAAGTTATACATCTTCTTGTATATAGTGATATGGACCATGCTGGTATAACCTGTGTATCTTCTGTATATAATTATATATGTACAGCTGGTATAAGTTATACATATTCTTGTACATAGTGATATGGAGCATGCTGGTATAACCTGGACATCTTCTGTATATAATTATATTGTACAACTACTATAATTTATACATATTCTTGTATATAGTGATACGGAACATGTTGGTATAACCTGTGTATCTTCTGTATATAATTATATATGTACAGCTGGTATATGTCATACATCTTCTTGTATATAGTGATATGGAGCATGCTGGTATAACCGGGGCATTTTCTGTATATAATTATATATGTACAGCTGGTATAAGTTATACATCTTCTTGTATATAGTGATATGGAGCATGCTGGTATAACCGGGGCATTTTCTGTATATAATTATATATGTACAGCTGGTATAAGTTATACATCTTCTTGTATATAGTGATATGGAGCATGCTGGTATAACCTGGGTATCTTCTGTATATAATTATATATGTACAGCTGGTATAAATTATACATCTTCTTGTATATAGTGATATGGAGCATACTGGTATAAGCTGGGCATGTTCTGTATATAATTATATATATACAGCTGGTATAAGTTATACATCTTGTATATAGTGATATGGAGCATGCTGGTATAACCTAGGTATCTCCTGTATATAATTATATATGTATGCAGTGCCCGGGAGCCAGGAGCATTTAGAAATTGGACATTTGTATATTTCCCCTATGCAAAGTTAAAAACTTCTTACTTTATTTGACCTACAAGGGTTAAAGTGCACATTTTATTACTGTGTAACTGCATTTTGTATATGTTTTGATATATACTCTGTTCATTATCACTGTACTTAAATGGCTCTGTGGAAAGGGTTAAATGAATATTGAGAGACTGTTAGAGCTTGGATTATGGAGCTGGTAATTTTCCACTGCTACCATAAGAGAAAAACAGACTTGTTTACCACTATGTTTTGGAGGGAAAAACCCAGACTTGTTTACCACCAAAAATCAGACAGCCTGACCTTTTAACTGTCTGGTTTTAGCTGTTGTTATGTCTGAAAACTTGTTTGTGTCAGAAACACCTGCAGAGTCATTACCATTAACTGCAACATTGTATCTGTTTGTGCTGAGCTTCTCCACTCCACCCCTCCCACTAGAAGGTTCTAGTCTAGCAGACACAGTATATAAGGACAGCAGTCAGAGCCCTTAGTGTTGTTGCAGTTAGGGACCACTGCTTGAAGAGGAGAATCTGACGGACTACTGAGGGACGAGAAGAAGACACGGATGGGGATACGCTGCCACAGACCCTGGATCATCAGCCTTGGACCAGGGTACCAGCCTTCTGAAGAGAAAGAGGGACAGCTAGCGCAGGCCTTTCCTCAGCACCAAACCCTTCTTCTGCCAGGGAGGAGATTGGAGAAGCCAGTCCTATGCCTTGCCTGTATTGTTTTGCACCTGAATTCCAGTAAAGAAGCACCCTGGTTTACTGCAGACCCTGACTCTCTGGACTTATTTCCCATTGGGGTGCACCATGCCTTAACAACCCTTCCGGAGAGCAGTAACACGTGGTGACACCTCGATGGTGTCCAGGGGACCCCAAACCCGGACACTGCATGTAAAACTACTATAATTTATACATATTCTTGTATATAGTGATATGGAACATGCTGGTATAACCTGTGTATCTTCTGTATATAATTATATATGTACAGCTGGTATACGTTATACATCTTCTTGTAAATAGTGATATGGAGCATGCTGGTATAACCGGGGCATTTTCTGTATATAATTATATATGTACAGCTGGTATAAGTTATACATCTTCTTGTATATAGTGATATGGAGCATGCTGGTATAACCTGGGTATCTTCTGTATATAATTATATATGTACAGCTGGTATAAATTATACATCTTCTTGTATATAGTGATATGGAGCATACTGGTATAAGCTGGGTATGTTCTGTATATAATTATATATATACAGCTGGTATAAGTTATACATCTTGTATATAGTGATATGGAGCATGCTGGTATAACCTGGGCATCTTCTATATATAATTATATATTTACAGCTGGTATAAATTATACATCTTCTTGTAAATAGTGATATGGACCATGCTGGTATAACCGGGGCATGTTCTGTATATAATTATATATATACAGCTGGTATTACTAAACAAAGAATGGCAGCAGCACTAGATAAGCCATGACACATAAAATGAACATGAGGTGAATATGTGAAAAAAGTAAAAAAGCATAACTGCTATATAGTAAGTAAAGTGGAAGCTCTTAGCGCATATACATGATCATAAATATGTCGGGCTCATCCACCAACGATCAAGGTGGCTTCCAATCAGATGAGTCCTACACTAACACTGACCTGCATCCTACATAAACCGGCAGGCCCATATCAGGGGAACATCATACCTGGTCAGAAGCTGCACCAGTCTGAACAGGAGTGCTAAATTCCCCAGAGGAGGCCAGTCTTCCTCTATATATACAAAATGACAAAAAACGGACAGCACCTCCTACAGGTGAGAATCAGGTGCAAGCTACCTACTGGCTAATTAAATACTAAACAAAGAATGGCAGCAGCACTAGATAAGCCATGACACATAAAATGAACATGAGGTGAATATGTGAAAAAAGTAAAAAAGCATAACTGCTATATAGTAAGTGAAGTGGAAGCTCTTAGCGCATATACATGATCATAAATATGTCGGGCTCAGCTGGTATTAGTTATACATCTTCTTGTATATAGTGATATGGACCATGCTGGTATAACCTGGGCATCTTATGTATATAATTTTATATATATAGCTGGTATAAGTTACACATCTTCTTGTATAAAGTGATATGGAGCATGTTGGTATAACCTGGACATCTTCTGTATATAATTATATATGTAAAGCTGGAATAAGTTATACATCCTCTTGTATATAGGCATATGTTGCATGGTGGTATAACCTGGGCATCTTCTGTATATAATTATATATGTAAAGCTGGAATAAGTTATACATCCTCTTGTATATAGGCATATGTTGCATGGTGGTATAACCTGGGCATCTTCTGTATATAATTATATACTGTATGTACAACTGGTATAATTTATACATCTTGTTTTTAGTGATATGGACCATGCTGGTATAACCTATGTATCTTCTGTATATGATTATATATGTACAGCTGGTATAAGTTATACATACCTCCCAACTGTCCGGATCCAGCGAACAGTCCCGGATTGCAGTGGCTGACCTCCCGGTTTGGGGGAACTATGTCCATAGGACGCAGAGACAGTTGCCTGTTATATGAAGAAGCAGACAGCCAACATCGCCTGGCTGCTTCTTCCATCCTGCCTACCGTCCCCCCTGCAGGCTCTCCATACCTCTGGTCTGGGTGGGGGTGGGGCCGGCCGGCAGTCAGCTTTGGCTCTGCCCACTCCAGACTAGACGATGTCCTGATGCTGCTAGGAAGAAGGTAAGTATATGGCGTTTATTTTTTTAACTTTCTGTGAGGGGCAAAATGAGGGCATATTACTGGGGGCACAACATATTACTGGGGGGGCACAATGTGGGCATGTTACTGGGGGCACAACATATTACTGGGGGCACAACATATTAATAGGGCACATTGTGGGCATATTACGGGGGGCACAGCTGGTCATATTACTGGGGGCACAGCTGGTCATATTATTGGGAGCACAGCTGGTCATATTACTGGGAGCACCTAACAGGGCATATTCCTGTGGGGCACATAACAGGGCATATTACTGGGGGCACAGCGGGGTATATTACTGGAGGCACATAACAGGGCATATTACTGAGGGCACAGCGGGGCATATTACTGGGGGAACATAACGGCATATTACTAGGGGCACAGCTGGGCATATTACTGGGGCCACATAGGGCATATTACTGGGGGCACAGCTAGGCATATTAATAGGGGCACATAACTGGGGAATATTTACTATGTGGAGTAGTAAGGGGACTGGATGGGATTAGGTGTATAGTTATGTTTTGGACGGAGTTAAGGGCGTAGATTAGTGATAAAAAATTTTCCATGGCGCGCTTGTTCCTCTTTGTCCCTTTACAAAGTTAGGAGGTATGGTTATATATCTTCTTGTATATAGTGATATGGAGCATACTGGTATAAGCTGGGCATGTTCTGTATATAATTATATATCTACAGCTGGAATAAGTTATACATCTTCTTGTATATAGTGATATGGAGCATGCTGGTCAGGCCCTTTGCTAGTTCAAAACATTCGGGGCCTGGGCCCCTGATGTTTTGTCCCAAGACCCGCATGTCCTGCAATACAATTGAATCTAATGCCCTGCAAGAACTGAAGGACCTGTGATGACATCACAGTCCAGTGATCAGTTCTAAATGCAGTAGCTGAAAAGGACCTGCGATGATGTCACCATCATGTGAACAGTGGAGGAGTTCAGCAGTGAAGAGAAGTCCTGGGAAGAAGCTGTGGTGATGTCTGCTACATGAGGAGCGGTAAGTGAAGGGCTCTGTATTCACCGCTTCCTGGTTCACGGAAGCTCGATGTGACTGCACACATCGTGAAGACTTCAAAACACTCTGTGACCTCACGCTGTGTGTGTCGGGTCACAGCTCAGTGGGTCGCAGGAATGACAAAAGAGCTGGACGCTAGGAGCGGCAGCAGCGTATTGAACAGGAGAGGTAAGTTGTTTTTTTAATTTTATTTTATTTGCTCTGAGCATGGGGTTCTGATCTGAGGTCTGGCGGTCATTCACATTGGGGTCTGATCTGAGATCTGAATGGGGGTGGTCTTATTCATATTGGGGCTCTTATGTGGGGGTCATTCAGATTGGGAGTCTCATCTGAGGTTTGAATGAGGGGGGATTCTATTCACATTGAGGCTCTGATCTGAAGTCGGGGGTTATAAAAATTGGGGGTCTGATCTGAGGTCTTATGTGCATTGGGGCTCTGATCTGAGTTATGATTGGGGGTCATTCACATTGGGCTCTGATATGAGGTCTTATTAACAATGGGGGGACGTTGGTCTTATTAACATTGGGTCTGAGCTGAGGTCTGATTGAGGGCCCTATTTACATTGGGGGTCTGATCTGAGGTCTAATGAAAAATATATTTTTTCTTATTCCCCTCCTCTACTGTGGCTGGCATTTGTAGGGGCACCATGGTTGTCACCTTTGGCATCAGTGTGAATAGCTCCTATGGTACTAATATTGCTGGGAGTTTTAGGGGCAGTGTAGATTTCACTTATGGAGACTCCGTGGCTGGCAGTGTAGGAGCACAGTGGTTTTCAATTATGGGGGTACAGTGGCTGGCAGTTATGTGGGCACTGGGGCTATCGCCCCTGGCATCAATGTGGTTAACACCTATGGGGTCAATATTGCTGGGATTTCTTTGGCTGGCACTTATATGGCGTTGCCATTCACTATGTCTAATGGGGACACTGTGGGACCACAATTCTAAGATCTGTAGGGGTGGTGTGGCAGCCACTAACTATGGTTGCCAGTTATTAGGGCAATCCAAGAGACACTTGACTAAATGTATGAGGATGCAGTCTGGTACTTATGGTAATGGGGCACAATGAGGGCACTGGGACTGCGACTTGTGGTGTTATTGCTGTACTGTAATGATACAAACATGCTAAAAATCTGTTCCAACGTACAGCTTAGGGTAAATGCACAGGATCAGTATTGCGTACGGATTTTCCGTGCAGATTTGTGTGTGGAAAATCCGCACCGTAGGTCATGTATATTGTATTTTATGAGAATTTGAAAACCTCATGCACACGATGTGGATTTTGACCTATGGTGCGGATTTTAAAATCCACAACATGTCAATTTATTTTATTTTTCCTGACCGGATTTACTCCATTCACTTCAATGGGGAGAGTAAAATCCGCATGCGGGAAAATCCGCATGTAAATCCACACCAATTAATGTGGATTGACCGCACAGAACACCTGCGGATTTCAGTGTTGATTGTCCACGCATAAATTCTGAACGTGTGCATTTACCCTTAAGGCCTCATTTACCAAGGACCCCCACCTATAGGACATTTATGACACATCCTATCGATATATGCCCTATGTGTTCCAGATTGGAATACCCCTTTAACCTCCTCCCTGAGAGAATCATGCATGGACCCCCGAAACCAAAGAATGCAAAATAAAGACACAGAATAAAGAAACAGAACACGTTACCTGGGGGATAAATGGCCAAATTGTTTATTTAGAATATTAAAAAATGGCAAACCCCCGACTCACAGAGAGTCACCCTCCAGAGTAAAACCCCCTGTGGAGGAAACCTCTAGGGAACCATGGCTGCCCCTCCCTTGGGCTTAGAGGGTAATGCCACTATGTTAAAACCCCTTTACACGTCGGCCACGCATGTCCAGACTGTTATTATGTGATACCAGAGACACCATATATGATGTCTGTCCTCTGTTATCTGTCTTCTTGTGTCTGATGTATAAAAGGGTTTGAACGGAGCCCAGCACCATCAGATGTCTAGGATCAGTCAAGGAGAGAAGACAGCAAGAGGCAGTTGAGTGGAAGATGACAGTTGGGAGGAGGGAAGAGAGTGACTAATGGCCTCCATAGCGTGGCCCGGACAAGGCAGCCCTGATCCATGTTCCCCGCCACATCTTGTTAGCGTGAGTTGTCAGAAACTGCAACCGAGATTGTAACTATAGGACCGTGTGCCTCGGTGAAAGACTGACACGATCAAGCTGTTTACCTGATAGACTGTTCAGTTGCCCATAGTAAGTGCCAAGCTTATAATAACAATGTAACCATCAGGCTTTGTGCCTAATGGTGACTTTAACTGCTAAACACTGTGCCTCCTGCTTGGGTAAAGTGAAGATGCAAGTGTCCGTCTCATGCCTGTGCTGTCCTCAAGTGGGGTCCCAAGAAAGGGTCAAGGCTCCCATATAAAACTGAAAGGACCATGCTGTAACTGTGTTCATTTACACGGTGTGATCTGGAAGGGGATAAATTAGAGCCACTGGTCCAGGTAGTAGGTGTTGGCACCTGGAACAGACAGTTACAGAACAAACCTGCTCCCCCCCAAAGTAGGAAACCCTGCAATCGTCGTGGGACCATAAATATATGGCGGTTATCCAAACTGGAGTGTATTGACAAACTGCGGTCAGAAAGGGGTTAATGGCCTCTGCAGGAAGGTACATTGACAGTCACTAAAGGGTTATTACTTCCGAACACTGCCATCATTAGTCATAGACACCTATGACATCACAAGCACGTGTGTCATAAGAGAAAAACCCTTGTAAAAGACAGGCGAGCGGCCATATTTGGTGCCATGCTTGATGCCTGAGGACCTTGAGCTTGACTATACCACCCACTGACCACACCTTGACAAAAATTAGGAAGTTCTAGCAGGAAGCCCATTGCCCAACAGGAGAAAAGGGACATCTGCCTAGCCAACCAGATCAGCCCGGCTGCTTCACCCCCCCTACTATTTATGTGGCAGCCACATAGTGGCATTACCCTCTAAGCCCAAGGGAAGGGCAGCCCTCCAGCCATGGTTCCCTAGAGGTTTCCTCCACAGGAGGTTTTCCTCTCCTGAGTGCTGAAGGGTGACTCTCCGTGAGTCGCGGGTTTGCCATTTTTTTAAATATTTTAAATAAACAATTTGCCATTTATCCCCCATGAACGTGTTTTGTGTCTTTTTTCTGTGTCTTTAATTTGCGTTCTTTGGTTTCGGGGATGTATGCATGATTTTCTCAGTGAAGAGGTTAAAGGGGTATTCCCATCTGGGACATATAAGGCATATATCGATAGGATGTGTCATAAATGTCCTATAGGTGGGGGTCCCACCTCTGGGACCTGCTTATATCTCCAGAACAGGAGTCCGAAGTAAACGGAGAGCACATTGCACATGTATGGTGTCCTTTCCATTCATTGCTGTGGGATTTCCAAAAATAGTGAGCACGCTCGGCTTTTTTCAGCAGGTGCCTAGAAAAGTAGGATACTGGCTGGCCTGACGCTGAGTTCTTGAAGTTGCTGCAGGGTCCCCTATAATTAATCACCTTGTAGTGTCTTGCTCCTGTGTCCTGCTGTATGAGCAGGTAATTTTTACAGGTATCTGTGTAGTGGGCTTCCAGAATGAATTTTACTGGGGGGCCCTAGGCTCTCCAGTCCAACACTGCTTGTGGGACTAGTAAAAAGTTGAAAAAAAAAGTGTAAAAATGTCTTATTTTAAAAAAAAGCTTTTCTATAGGAAAAATGGTAAAATAAAATAATAACATAATTGGCATTACTGTATCAGTAATGACCCACCCTATATAATTATTATGTAAATTATTATGTAAATTGCTATTTTTTGCTTATTCACCACAAAAAGAAAAGTGAAAAAAAAGAAAGTGATCAAAAAGTGTTATGTACACCAAAATGATGCCAATGAAGTAAAAGACGTCCTACAAAAATCAATCCCTTACACAGCTCCGCAGAACGAAAAATAAAAAAGTTATGGGTCTTGGATTTTCTTTTTTTTTCCCCTCAAAATGGGTTTATATTGTGGAAAAGTAGTAAAATGTAAAAAATGAGATATATTTGGAATTACTGTAATTGTACTGACCCAGAGAATAAAGTTATGGTATTGCTGTTTTTTTTCCCACCGCTCCCCCCAGAAAAGAGTTAATAAATGTTAATCAGTAAGTTATTTGCATCCTAAAATAGTCTCATTAAAAAAAAGCCTTCTTATGGCTACATCAACCAAAAAATGAAAAGTTATAGCTCTTGGAATGCAACCATGACAAAATGAAATAAAATTGCTTAGTCACTAAGGCCCAAGACAGGCCCGTCACTAAGGGGTTAATATTTGGGGTTGCCTATGTCATCACTTTCTCCCTTTGTAGGTTAACTCTGTATAAAATGACAGATTTTACAAGTCGTTTCTGGGTTTTCTTCTCCTTCGTGTCTCCGCCGCTCTTACATTCGTCTTCGGTAGCCGCGCTCTGTAATCTGCGAGCGGTTCAGGGCTAAATATAGCAGCCGCGGGTATTGATTTGATTAAGGAAGGTTTTAAGACTTGTAAATGTCACTGGGACCTGGTAAAATGAAGATGATTAAATCCTCCTGGTGATGGGGAAACTAACAAAGGGATTTGCAGCGGTTTCAGTAATTAATTCCCGTGTCATGATTTATATTAAGTTACAGTACAAGTCCATTAGCTCCGAACTGTCATCTCTGCTACAGGAACCACCGGGTAATCACTACCACATTAAAGAATAAATTACTTTCTGGCACGGCGCCCGGTCCGCCATCGCGGCAGACATATGTATTTAATAAAGTGGGCTGGAAGGGGTTAAGGCCTGAGTCTCTAGAAGCGCCGCTCATTGGTAAATCATAAGACGACCACAAGGTTTATTAAACTTAATGAATCTCTTTGTTTCCATCATGTCTACTTACAGCAAGCGTCCGCCTCCTGACATGTCACCTGACAACGCAGCGCAATACATCAAACACGAAGGCATAGCATCTGTCCTGCGCAATTTATTTATCTTACATTACCGTTAAAAAACAGAAGTTATGTGATAGGCCGTGTCAAATATTAATTCTTGTATAAGGACCACTGCTTGCTGTCAACATATGGGAACCCTCCAGAGGCAAAAAACTTGCTCTTACCTAACACGTGAGCTGAGTTTGTTTCAGTTCTATCCACTGTAGCAGGGGTGTTGCTAAGGTCTCAAAAGATCCAGGGCCCAAGCTCCAATGCATCTGTGCCAAATTCTCGATCCAACGCCCACACGCTCTTGCGCTAAAGTCCAAGACATATTTTACTTGGCGAATGGACATTACATTTAGTGCTACCGACGATATACAAGCACGCAGCACATACCAGTGACGTGTGTAGATATGAGGGAATTCTTGGATTCAGACACTCCGTGGATTGATACACTGATACATTTTGACAAACTCTTAGATATCTCACTTGGTCAGGACTAGTTCACAAAGGAGGACGACTCAGGGACTGATACTTCCACGAATTTTACTTTTATTAAGGGCTCATGCACATGACCGTTGCGCAAACTGCAGATCCGCAAAACACGGATACCGGACGTGTGCGGTCCCTATGTTGCAGAACGGCCGGCCCCTAGTAGAACAGTCCTATCCTTGTCCATAATGCGGACAGTAAGAGGACATGTTCTATTTTTTGAAGAAACAGACATGTGGTCATACCATTTTTTTGCGGCCCCATTGAAGCTAATGGTTTTGCATACGGCCCCCAAAAAAACGGGATTGTTCATCCTCTCAATGGTATAGTCCTCAGCCTGCTAGGTCGGAGGGCACCATAGATTGCAAAATTGAAGCTGCCTGACAGTATTCTCCTCATCAAGCACTGGCCAGATATGCTTTTCCATAGGGACTGTAGATGTGGGCTGTACAGTGGGGTTCTGTGACAGTTGTCCATACCATAGGACTGTAGGACATTCACAGTAGAGGCTCATGTACACGGCCATAGCCGTTTTTGTGGACTAAAAATTGTGGATCCGCAAAACACAGATACCGACTGTGTGCGCTCTGCATTTTGTGTGAATGGAACGTTCTGCCGTCTATAGAACAGTCCTTTCCTTGTCCATGAAACTATTCTATTTTCTTGTGGGTCCACGGAATGGACATCCGGATGTGGACAGCCAACGATGTGCTGTCTGCATGTTCTAAAGCCCCATTTAAAGGGGTTATCCAAGACTATAAAAATGTCCCCCATATGCCTGGCTCCCCACGCCGCTCCTGGTACCCGCACCGCAGCTACTGCTTCTCCCAGTGCACAGATGTCCAGTGTCTGGGAAGAGCAGTCAACGGCAGGCGAGGATGAGCCTCCCTAGCGTCACCCGCGATGATAGGGAGGCTCATCCCCGTCTTCGCCTGCCATTGGCTGCTCCCCCCTGACACCAGATGTTTTCATCTGTGCACGGGGAGAAACAGCAGCAGCGGTGCGGGGACCAGGAGCAGCGCAGGGAGCGGGGCGCCAGCTAAGTATATTCATTGTGAGGGGCCCGGCATATGGCAGATATTTTTATAGTCTTTGATAACCCCTTTAAGTGAATGGGTCGACATCCGACCTGCAAAAAAATGACAAAAAAAACCTTTACCTTTAAAATATCCTCCTGGTCTTTCACTCCAACAATGTCCCCCAGCTCTCTGATCCCCATTGAGCTTCTTAGTTATATCACATTCATAGTTCCTGTAACTGTTGCAGCCAATCACTGGCCTCAGCAGTACACGTACATAAATGGCATGACTGGGGAGACATTTTAAGGTAATTTTTTTTGTCATTTTTTGCAGGTCTGATGTGGACCCATTCACTTAAATGAGGCCTTAAAAGGGATTTTTATAAACTGTACAAAGCCCCATGCTCCCTGACAAATTTTAACAAATCTTGGAGAGTCCTTCTAAGGCAGTGATCAGCAACCTCCAGCACTCCAGGTGTTATGAAACTACATCTCCCATCATGCACGCTTAGCTGTTCTCTGAACTCCCACAGGATTGAAAGGAGCATGCTGGGAGTTGTAGTTTCACAACACCTGGAGTGCCGAAGGTTGCCGATCCCTGTTCTAAAGTGTTACTTTTCCAGGCTTAGTCAGGGTCAGACTTTCTCTGTGCGCCTCTTTCTCTTTAAATCCCAATAACTATATAGCGGCTTTTTATATATGAGTTTGTGGCCACGTGGAGCTGTGACCTTTCCCGTGTTCATTGCCGCTCAGCTTGATTTGTTTTAACATTTGTTATTTGAACTTAAAATGATTTATATGGGAAGATTTTGTGGGACTGCAGGAGATGTCACCACTTTATCACTGTCTGATAGGAGCTCCTCAGACGCCGTCCACTTAACAATTCATAACTGCGCCAATAAATATGTGTCACCAGGGCTATAAAATAATTGTGGGATATGCAAAAATTGTGCACACTCAGGATGAAAAATTTAATTACCACTGAAATCATTTTTATTGGTGTTTGGGAAGGAGAATCCTGACAGCGGAGAAGTCACTTCACCTCTCCGGGTCCACATCTGAGTAGATATGCCAAGTTAAATACTGTACATTGTAATGATGGCGTTCCTGTACCTGGATAGGGGTGACATCGCTTCTCTGTGGTAGCCATCAGATTTAAAAAGTGTCAGTCATTGTATATTGAGAACTTCTACAATTTTCTAATAAACTTTGCTTTTCACATCATCAGCATTAGCAAGATTTCTGCTTGCTTTCAGGGAATAAAAAATCCATCCAAAGTGGAGCAACCCAGTTTTGTCGTGCTTTATGCCTAGTTGTCATGTCAGGGCTGTACTGGTCACATACATTGCACCATACAGTGGTCATGATATTGTGTGACCACCATGCATGATTGCAGTTACCATGTTATCCGTTAACCCCCACTGCTCCAGGTACATATTGTGGTGTAGAGGTAGTCTCTCTGTCTGAGCTCATATACGAAGACACCATTAATATCAAGGTTACATGGGTGGTGCTTTAAAAGGGTTGTCCCATCTGGACATTTGTGGCATGATGTTCTATAAATACCACTTATGTGTGGGTCCGAGCTCTGGGACATGAATGGGACATCAGAGGTGGCTACTCATGCACAGCTTTTTTCATTCACTTCTAAGGGACTTCCAAAAATAGCTGAACATGTTTACATGCACCTGTTGGCCCTATCCAGAAAAGTCCAGATGGGAATAACCCTTTAAGTTGCACATTTGGACATGTATCCAGTGGTGGTGGTGGTGTGGGCAGAGTGCCTGCTCTGCTGTCTTCTCTTGTCCTGGCCCCTCTAATTGCTGTCTCATGTCCTAATGGGATTTTTTTTGTTCTTCCCATCTTGATGATACTTAAGATGACCTTCGTTTTGCCGTTACATTGATTAGTATGTGTTTATGTGTTAATATTTGCTGCTTATTCTGCAGTCATATACAATTGGGGGTTTTGCTGAAGGACGTTAAATGTGAGGTGATAACATTCTGCATCCTGACTTATTCACCGCTCCCCCATCTTATCACTGATCTGTCAAGTTCCCCGACACCTACCTTTTCATTTTACCCCAGAAACAGCAACAATTCAAGCACAATCTTCCATCTCCAGACAGAAATGGCCCCTTAAAAATGTAATTAAAATAATGGGGTCTCACCGGTCAACAGTCCTCTTATTATTACGGGTGTAGGGCTCATGGGGCCATTTAGGATTTCCTTTAATTAGTGAACGTTAAATGTAAACTTTTAAATCCACACAAATCCTGAAAATAGAAGGTCAAAAAGGAAAGGAGGTAAGTGTCGTATTCATCAGTGCAATTAGTGAGTTCAATGTCTATCACTGATAATTTATTAATATGACTCCAGTCTGGAGGGTGGCTCCAAAGCTGCACCTAGCACCTGCCATCCCAACCAGATGCTTACAGTGCCTTGCGAAAGTATTCGGCCCCCTGGAACTTTTCAACCATTTGCCACATTTAAGGCTTCAAACAAAAAGATATAACATTTTAAATTTTTGTTGAAGAATCAACAACAAGTGGGTCACAATTGTGAAGTGGAACGAAATTTATTGGATCATTTAAACTTTTTTTGTAATAATAAAACTGAAAAGTGGGGCGTGCAAAATTATTTGTCCCATTTACTTTCAGTTCAGAAAACTCACTCCAGAAGTTCATTGAGGATCTCTGAATGATCCAATGTTGTCCTAAATGACTGATGAAGATAAATAGAATCCACCTGTGTGTAATCAAGTCTCCGTATAAATGCACCTGCTCTGTGATAGTCTCAGGGTTCTGCATCATGAAGACCAAGGAACACACCAGGCAGGTCCGTGATACTGTTGTGGAGAAGTTTAAAGCCGGATTTGGATACCAAAAGATTTCCCAAGCTTTAAACATCCCAAGGAGCACTGTGCAAGTGATCATATTGAAATGGAAGGAGTATCAGACCACTGCAAATCTACCAAGACCCGGCCATCCCTCTAAACTTTTATCTCAAACAAGAAGAAGACTGGTCAGAGATGCAGCCAAGAGGCCCATGATCGCTCTGGATGAACTGCAGAGATCTACAGCTGAGGTGGGAGAGTCTGTCCATAGGACAACAATCAGTCGAACACTTCACAAATCTGGCCTTTATGGAAGAGTAGCAAGAAGAAAGCCATTTCTCACAGATATCCATAAAAGGTCTCGTTTACAGTTTGCCACAAGCCACCTGGGAGACACACCAAACATGTGGAAGAAGGTGCTCTGGTCAGATGAAACCAAAATCCAACTTTTTGGAAACAATGCAAAACGATATGTTTGGTGTAAAAGCAACACAGCTCATCACCCTGAACACACCATCCCCACTGTCAAACATGGTGGTGGCAGCATCATGGTTTGGGCCTGCTTTTCATCAGCGGGGACAGGGAAGATGGTTAAAATTGATGGGAAGATGGATGGAGCCAAATACAGGACCATTCTGGATGAAAACCTGTTGGAGTCTGCAAAAGACCTGAGACTAGGACGGAGATTTATCTTCCAACAAGACAATGATCCCAAACATAAAGCAAAATCTACAATGGAATGGTTCAAAAATAAACGTATCCAGGTCTTAGAATGGCCAAGTCAAAGTCCAGACCTGAATCCAATTGAGAATATGTGGAAAGAGCTGAAAACTGCTGTTCACAAACGCTCTCCATCCAACCTCAAAGAGCTCGAGCTGTTTTGCAAGGAAGAATGGGCAAGAATTTCAGTCTCTAGATGTGCAAAACTGATAGAGACATACCCCAAGCGACTTGCAGCTGTAATCGCAGCAAAAGGTGGCGCAACAAAGTATTAATGCAAGGGGGCCGAATAATTTTGCACGCCCCACTTTTCAGTTTTATTATTACAAAAAAAGTTTAAATGATCCAATAAATTTTGTTCCACTTCACAATTGTGACCCACTTGTTGTTGATTCTTCACCAAAAATTTGAAATGTTATATCTTTTTGTTTGAAGCCTGAAATGTGGCAAAAGGTTGAAAAGTTCCAGGGGGCCGAATACTTTTGCAAGGCACTGTAGATCCCAGAGATGTAATGCTGACATAGCGTATACTGTTAATTATTGTACTGAAATAATGTGTAGCTCTGAGCTTAGGCTACTTTCACACTTGCGTTGTAAGGATCCGTTTGTGAGATCCGTCACAGGCTCTCACAAACGGTCCTGAACTGATCAGTTTTGTCCTGATGCATTCTGAATGGAAAAGGATCCATTCAGAATGCATCAGTTTTGCTTCAGTTCAGTCTCCATTCCATTCCGTTTTGGAGGCGGACACTAAAACGCTGTTTGCTGCGTTTTGGTGTCCGCATGAAGAAACCGATGCAAACGGATCCGTCATGACTCACAATGTAAGTCAATGGGGACCGATCCGTTTTGTCTGACACAATAGAAAACAGATCCGTCCTCCATTGACTTTCAATGGAGTTCAAGACGGATCCGTCTTTGCTATGTAAAAGATAATACAAACTGATCCGTTCAGAACGGATGCAGACGGTTGTATTATCATGATGGATCCGTTTGTGAGAGCCTGGACGGATCTCACAAACGGATCCTGCAAACGCAAGTGTGCAAGTAGCCTTAAGCTGCTATCTACTGAGCAACTTTATTAATACAAGGAACGATGCAATACCTTTTGATCAGCTGACATAATTAGCATCTAGAGTCTTTGTGCTGGAGACATCACCGACAAGTAAGAGCCTTGAGTATGTAGTGAAAACACATGTCTGGAAATGTTAAAGGGGTTCTCAGAGAATTAAGAAAATGAAAATACTTAAATATTATTTTATAATAAATATATTCACAAATACCTTTCATTAGTTATAATGGCTCATTTTTGTCTTTGGATCAATCATTAGGAGAAATAAAATGGCGGCCATCCTATTAGTACACACAAAACTTGTCCTTGTCACACAGGAGGACAAGTTACTTTACCACACTGAGGTAAAGATCTGCCTCATCCTCCTCTCCTACTTGTCAGGGATTATTGGCCTGAATACAGGTGAATCTCTGTGGGAATGGAGATGATGAGACATGAGAGGAAGGTGAGGTGTGGCTTGTATACAGTCTCCATATCACCACAGTCTGCCCTGTCTGTCCTCTCTGTATGTGTCCCTGTTTTTATAAAAATTCATCTTTACTAATATGCAAATTAGCCTTACTAGGTGCAGGGGGCGGTAACCCTGCACCTAGTGGCGCCGTTTCCCCGCCTCTATTCACGCCTCCTCGGTTGTGATTGACATGGCCAGGCAGCTTGCTCTTTCTGCTGCTGGCCCTGTCTGTGCTCTAAATCCCGGCCTGCGCCGTGCGCGCTTATTTCAGCGCAGGCGCAGTGAGTGCCGCTGGCTGTCGGGCTCCCAGCTTCCTCACTGCTGTGGAGGTCACAGTTAAAGGGGAGGGTGCTGTGGATGGCTTCATCACAGAAAGCCAGACCTCACAAGTCACGCCCCCAAACGTGAATCCACACCCCCGGTCCCAGTGAAGCCACGCCCCTTAACATGAAGCCACACACCCCGGCTCCGTGAAGACATGGAGGAGAAGAAGTAGTTCCTGACCTGAAGGTGAGCTAGGGACAGCCCGGTGCTTCTCTCCCCCTCAGTCAGCCACAGGGAGCCATGTCTGCGGGCTCTAGTGACTGACTGGGGGTGAGAGAAGTCTGCTGTCTGAGTGTCAGCTACTGAAAGGGTGGACATCCCTGCGTCCATCCAGGCATGCGCCGGACGGAGGACAGGGAGCCAGAAAACCGGACTGTCCGACCTAAAACCGGACGTCTGGCCCCCCTAACAGCAGCCTGCCCCTAGGGTGGCCAGAGGTCCAGTTTTAGGCCGGGCAGTCCGGGTTTCAGACTCCCTGTCCTCCGTCTGGCGCAGGGCCTGGATGGACACAGGGATGTCCTTTTAAACAGATCACTCTCAGACAGCAGCACAGCCTGCAGCTGACATAAGGTGATTTTTACCTTAATTTTTTCAATCCCCGTCGGCTGTGGAGTGGGAGGGGGCGTGACCTGACCGAGTCAGGGGCGTGGGGGCGGGCTTTTAAGTCCTTCTTTTGAGGGTGGCCTGAATTACAGGTCGATGCCATGGTAATTTATGAGGAAACACAGTGAGTAGCAGTGGAAGAAAACATTTTTTATTACTACTAAACGGTAAATATGTGAAATTTACATTAGGTAATGATTGATGATGAGTTAGTCTAAAACATAAGTTATATTTATGGTAACCGGAATACCCCTTTAACAGTGTCATCCACAGTGCTCTGCCCCTTTAAAGCATACCTACAGCAGTGAAGGAAAATGGCTGGGTTGTTATGGAAACCTGGTGTGAAACTGTGTGTGTGGAGACTAACAGCCTGCAAGCTTCTATTGGTTGATAAGGGTCATGTGACCAGGCTTCTATTGGCTAATGCATTTTTTGGGAATATCTCAGGAACGGTATGTCCTGGAGAGCTGAGACCCGGTCTAAAACCTTCACGGACACCTGATGTACCTGTGTGCCAAATTTCGTGATTGTAGCTCAGACAATGAGGATTCCTTTAGCGGACATACATACACACATACACTCAGCTTTATATATTAGATGATAATCCCCGACAAGCAGAGCAGAGAAGAGGATGAGGCAGCTCTTTACCTCAGTGTTGTGAAGTAACTTCTCTTCCTGTATGATTAGGACAGATTTTGTGTGTACTAATAGGACGGTGTCCATTTTGTTTCCCCTGATGATTGCTCCCTAGACAAAATGAGCCATCATAACTAATGAAAGGCATATGTGAATATATTTATTAGGAAATAATATTTAAGTATTTTCATTTTCTTAATTCCCAGAGAACCCCTTTAAAGGGCTTGTGTCATGTTAGACAATGGGGGCATATCGGTAGAAGATGCCCCCATTGTCTGAAAGGTGCAGGTCTTGTAAACGGAGCCAACAAAGTCCAATAGGGTGCACAGTGCATGCGCAGCTGCCCTCCATTCATTTCTATGGGGCTGCCAAAATAGCCAAGCGCTGGCTCGGCTACTTCCGTCCGCCCCACAGTAATTAATGGGAGCGGTGGTCGTGCAAGCGCAGTGCACTTCCATTGATTTCTTTGGGGATTCCAAAAATAGTTGAACTCGTCGCTCGGCTATTTTCGTCAGGCCAATTGGAAGGCTTGTGCGCTCCCGTGGTCCCGGCCACCAGTGAGGCAGATGCTTTCCTATGCTCCGATGCCCTCCTTTGCCCTGCGCTAATTAGATGAGATGAGATGCTCCGATGCCCTGTTCAGGAGGGCTGCGGGAGTCAAAACCTGGGTATGTCCGGTTCAGCTCTGAACCCGGACAACCCCTTTAACTTTCTCTACATGATAAATGCAACTTACTAAAGTGAGACAACCCCTTTAAGTAGAAGTGACTGTGACTAATTTTTAGTATGAGACAGGAAATGGTAGAGTGAGCTGGTGGCCGCAGCTGGAGAAAGATCCTCTATATATTTCTAAGTGTAACAAGCAAAAGTGATTTGTACTGGAAAGAATGGTAGAACACCTCAGAGAATTGCTAGGGCAATAGAAACTGAATACTGCAGAAGAGAAGCTGCAACAGTTTGTGCTTCCTGAGGGCAACTTGGAAAGGTGTGTCACAAGGCAGAGTTTCCACGACAAACAAGGAATGGGCCAACAGTGTTGCAAAGCAAGGTACCCGCAACCTGGTAACACCTTTTAAAACACTGTACAGTTTGTGTGCTGCATGGAAAGATATCCATGACAATAAGTGCAAATTGCTGCCACTGAAGAAGACAGAGACAGTGCTGATGCCCAGGGAGATTTAGTGAACCCAAGCCAGAGAAGAGAGAGTTGTTGTTTCTCTTAAAGGGATAGTGTAACAAATTATTATATTGCCTGTAACCAAGTCTGTGACCTAACTGAAACTATAGTGACTAAACCTGTTGCCTGTCAAAGACTGTTTTAACCATAATCTTGTGGCTCCTTGTGAGGCAAGTAAACACTGCCTTGAAGGCTATGTACACCTTTGGAGACATATTTTTATTATTGAATTGTACTCATTCTGAGCTAAAAATCATTTTTTCAATTGGTCTTTATTAAAAATGTAGAACCCCTGTCTCTTGACTGCCTTGAGTTTCCCTAGTAGCAGGATCTGAGTTTTCACTCTGTTGTGTCAGGCAGCTCAAACACCCATTATAACTCTTACTGATAAGAATGAGGCTTAAATAAGTGTTTATGACCTTTTAGTAGTTTAAAGATAAGGTTTATTAGATAACCGGCACAAAGTGAAAGTGACAGTTAACATAGCCACAAAAACGGTTAACCCTTTGTGGCAAAACCCCTCAATAATTTTTTTAAAAAATGATTTTTTAGCCCAAAGTGAGTAAAATGCAATAATTTAAAAAATTGCCCCCGAAGGTGTCCATAGCCTTTAAGTTAAAACTGTGTCCTCCTGATTCCTTCTGCCACCCTAGAATGTGAGCGAAACATGTTAGTCTGGGCCAAAAAGATCCTCCATTTTCTGTAAGGAGACCTTACACACTGGTATGGTATGCCACATATGGCTTAATGCTGTAGATGGAAATCCGCCATAATGGCTATTCCCTTATGTTACTCCTTGGTATAGTGTTTTGCCCAATGTGGACACTATTTGACTAAATGTGTAACTTGTGACCCTCTATGGAAACTGTGCTGGATAATATGGGCACCATTGGCTCTATTCCAGGACAGTATAGATTTATGTGTGACAGTGTATAAGCATGTGAGATTTCTCCCATTTTATTTACAACCCATTTATGTCTGCACGGAACCGTCAACGACACCCATACGATACATATATTCCAGTCCTTACTTCTTCGTCCTCTGAAAAGCAAATCATCAGTTAAACGGTTAATCTATGTCAATAAATGCATTTTCCTCTAATAATGTAGATAAATCTCCTTGTGTGCGGATGATCATGTAAAGTAAATCCGGTGCAGGTTCACGTGGAGACTATGCTTTTTTGTCAAACTGATTGTTTGTCTCACCTTCGTTAATAACGCACCCGACGTTTAATTTTATTTTCTATGAACAAGGAAAACAATGGCCTCCTCGCTCTGTAAGCTGTACACAGGAATGCTATTCATCACCACATAATAACCGCTTTATACAAGACCGATGAAAGGTGGAGCGGATTTATAGCTCTTATTGAAATATATTTCATCTATTCCCAGCAGAACAAGAACGAGACAAGTGAACGCCATGAACCAGCAGTACAGCTGAGCTCTGGAGGTCAATGCAGAGTCCAGTGATGAGAGATCAACTGAGGTCACGAAAGACAATGGCACCATCTATAACATATGCAGAAGTGGCATAGGGGCAGTATTTAGTATTATATTCTTCTAGCATGTAACTGTATTATAGTAGCTATATTCGTGTACATAGAGGAGTATTATAGTAGTTATTTTGTTGTACATATGAAGCAGTATTATAGTAGCTATATTCGTGTACATAGAGGCAGTATTATAGTAGTTTCTTTGTTGTACATATGAAGCAGTATTATAGAAGTTATATTGTTGTACATAGGGAGCAGTATTATAGTACTTATATTCTTGTACATGGGCAGTATTATAGAAGTTATATTTTTGTGCATAGGGAGCAGTATTACAGTAGTTATATTCTTGTACATAGGGAGCAGTATTATAGTAGTTTATATTCTCTGTACATAGGCGACAGTAATATAATAGTGGTTTTTTATTCTACGTAGCAGAAATTATTATAGTAGTTGTATTCTTAACAATGGGGGGCAGTATTATAGTAGTTTATATTCTTGTTCATGGAACAGCATTATAACAGTTTATATATTTTCTATAGGAGCCAGCTTCATAGTTGTTATAGTCGTGTACATCGGGGCAGTATTATAGTGGTCATTTTCTTGTACATTGGGTCAAGTATTGTAGTATTCTAAAAGGGTGACATGGTTTCTCTCACACTAAGGGCTCATTCACATGACGTGTGAATGGGTCCAATTGCGGAACGGGTGCGGACCATTCATTTCAATGGGGCTGCAAGAGATGCAGACAGAACACCGTGTGCTGTCTGCATCCGTAGTTCCGTCCCGTGGTCCGCAAAAAAAAGATAGAACATGTCCTATCTTGTCCACAATGAGGACAAGAATAGGCATTTCTATCATAGTGCCGGGCACGTGTGGTCCACAGATTGCTGCCTCTAAAGACAGGAAGTCTCAACATATTTTAAGCTAGTAGACAGTGTGAAAAATTGCAGTATTAGGCACAGTTTTAAAATATACATAGTGATATGGAAAATAAAAAAAACTTGCAAAAAATATTTAATATAAAAACGTGATTTAAAAAATATGTCATTTTCTGACACATCACACATTCATGACACATTTGTTTTAACTCTTTATCAGTCCATGGCAAAATATAAAATAGACTATGGCATGTTAAAGTCCATTTCCTGAGTTATAACACTTGAACATAATTGGAAAACATCTCAGAGTGGCTTAGATACGTTAAAGTCTGGGCATAGTGCTTGAACATTACACAACTTTTAACTTTAGGTTTTTCTCTGAGAGCTTTGGTACGATAATGTTTTTTCTCTGTAGACATTAAAACATTACACGAGCAATAAATCACAGAGAGCTCTGGTTCATTAGAGTACTTTCTATGGGTACTAGCAACGAACATTGCAAACATAAGGTTGTTTGCTTTAGGCCTCTTTCACACGAACGTTGTTGTTTTGCGGTCCGCAAATTTGCGGATCCGCAAAAACAACGGATGGCATCCGTGTGCATTCCGTATTTTGTGGAACGGGAACAGCTGGCCCCTAATAGAACAGTACTATTCTTGTCCGTAATATGGACAAGAATAGGACATGCTCTATTTTTTTTTTGCGGGCCCATAGAAATGAATGGGTCCGCATTTTTCATGTGAAAAACGCGGATCGGAGCCCACAAAAAATACTGTCGTGTGAAAGAGGCCTTAACCTGAGAAGGAAGAGGTAGTGCAATGTGTACAACTTGGAAAGGGGATATAAATAGAGTCCTGTGGACAGGCATGTGGGCCAACATAACAAACAACAGGACAATTCTTTTACTCATGTCTCTGGGCTCTTTAAGTGAAATCCGCGGCCTCTTTAGGTTCTCTGTAATAGGTGCTTCTGCAGCGTCCATGATGCTGGAGTCAGAGGAACGACTGCGGATTCAAGTGGCATTGAGTTGCAGAAAGCTGGTGTTTTTTACGATTGTTGAAGCCTCCGCTCAGGCTGAGCAGTGGTAGGCAGTAGGTTCTGTGGGCTCTGTTGTCAGATGGCTACCAGCAAAGGCGGTAGGAGCCCTCTTGTAGAGAAAGTGTGACAGCATATCTCTGCTATCTTCTTCCCTCTCTGGGGTCTGCCAGGGCCCAAAGCAGTAGTGATGGAAATGATGGGCTGATAACCCCTGTTATTCACGATCCCCATAGTGATATGGATATGACCGTTACAGTAGGGTCGCTAGCTCCAGGCTGAAATCTCCACTCGGACCTCTGACCAGGGCCGATTCTAGCTCTTCTGCTGCCTGAGGTAAAATTTGAATGGCGCCCCTCCCATTAAAATATAGTATGAAAGGCGAGTAGCACCGAACTCCAAGTCTGTCCTGCCAGATCTGGAACGGGTACAAGTACAGATAATGTTATTGATATCACCTGCAGTCCTATGTAACACCAGAGTTAACACAGTGATAACGCTCTGAGTACAGATAATGTAGTAGATGTCACCTGCAGTCCTATGTAACACCACAGATAACACAGTGATAACTCTCTGAGTACAGATAATGCAGTAGTTTACCTGCAGTCCTATGTTAAACCACAGATAACACTTTGCAGATCATGTGGTAGTGTTACTTGTATCCTTAGTGTGCCTCCCTGTGCCTCTCCGCGACGGACTCCATGCTGGTGACGCTGCCTCTTCTTCCTTCTTCTTCTTGCCCGCACAGAACGTCCTGATGCAGCTGCGTCAAAACACAGGAACACTTGTGGGAATGGCGATGGTGACAGACACAGGGGGGACAGACAACACACAGGGGCAACACATTTGTGCCCCTTTCACAAGTGAAAATACCCTCTTTGTGCCCCCTCACAGCACTTATGGCCTCTTTGTGCCCTTCACAGTAGTAATGTCCATTGTGCCCCCTTCACAGTAGTAATGACCACTGTGCCCCTTCACAGTAGTAAAGCCCTCTGTGCCCCCTTCACAGTAATAAAGCCCTCAGTGCCCCTTTATAGTAGTAATGCCCTCTTTGCCCCCTTTTATAGTAGCAATGTCCTCTGTGCGCTTTATAGTAATAATGCCTCTGTGCCCGTTAAGTAGTAATGCCCTCTGTGACTCCTTCACAGTAGTAATGCCCTGGTGACTCCTTCACAGTAGTAATGCCCATTGTGCCCCTTCACAGTAGTAATGACCATTGTGCCTCCACATTAGTACTGCCAATTGTGCCGCCTTCACAGTAGTAAAGCCCTCTATGCCCCCCTTCACAGTAGTAAAAGCCCCTCTGTGCCCCCTTATAGTAGTATGCCTCTGTGGCCCTTTGTAGTAGTAATGTCCTCTGTGCGCTTTATAGTAGTAATGCCCTCTGCGACCCCTTTATAGAGTAATGCCCTCTCTGACCCTTTTATAGTAGTAATGCCCTCTTGCCCCCTTTATAGTAGTAATGCCCTTTGTGACCCCTTTATGAGTAGCAATGCCTCTGTGCCCCCTTTATAGTAGCAGTGTCCTTTGTGGCCCCTTTTATAATGTTATGTTTGTATGCCCTTTTGTAATAGTAATGCCCTCGTGCCCTCTTTGTACTAATAATTGCCATTTATGCCCCTTTGTAGTAGTAATGCCACTGTGCCCCCCTTATGGTAGTAATGCCCACTGTGCCCCCTTTGTAATAGTAATGCCCACTGTGCCCCCCTTTGTAGTAGTAATTTCCACTGTGCCCACCATACATAACAATGCCCACTGTACCCACCTTATCGTAGTAATGCCACTTGTGCCCCCTTTGTAGTATTAATGCCCTCTCCTCTGTGCCAATTTGTTAGTGGAAAGCCCACTGTGCCCTTTGTAGTATTAATGCCCTCTCTGTGCCTCTTTGTGTATGCCCTCTCCACTGCGGTTGGGTTTCTGTTTTCTGTGCCCCGGTACTAATCCTCTGTCTCCACTGTTTTTATGCCATCTGTGCCCTCTCTGTGTTAAAACAAAACAAAAACAATACACAGGCCTGCTCACCTTACCCTGTTCCTGCAGTCCCTCTTCCCTGGAGATCGCTGTGGCTGCAGGCTGTGTGGGCGGAGCTTATGCAGATTCCGGGCTATACCTCCGCCCACACAGGCGGCGCGATCGTTGCTGCAGGCTGAAGATGGAGCAGGAAAGTTCTCTGCTTCACCATTCAGAGCGCTGCGCCTGAAGGAGGGAGGAGCGCGGGGAGCAGGGTGATTAGTGAGCTCCCTGCGCTCCAGGGGTTTTTGGGGGGGAGGGAGGGGCGGCGCTCCTTAAAAAAAAACAAGCGGCATCCACCAGCAGTGTTTAACTGCTGTGTGGATGCCGCCCCTCAAAAATACAGAAAATTGCCGCCTGAGGCGAGATCCTGTAGAAGCGGCGCTGCCCCTGACCAGAGCCCCAGCATCCACTCTTCAGCCCAACATGCCTCGTTCCAGGGGCGGATCCCGTGCCCCATGTAGATCTCTTACATGGCGAACATTTGTCTCAAGGTCGCGGTGCTTCGACCTTCATTTATGTCTTCGCCTTTTTCAACAAGTCAAAGAGAAGGTCCCATCGGATTCAGACGTCCAGGGTGAGTCACAGGCTGTGTGCCGACAGGAAGAAACTCACGACAACACTGTACAGTGTGGAAAGCAAGTTCAGTGAGTTTGTGTAAATGCTGCGTACTTTGTGCGTATTACCGAGAGAGTTTGTATCAGTTTTTGTTATATTCCTAACTCTTCGGAGAGAATAGTGCAATGCTGCTATCTTAGATATATAGCTGAGATGTCATGGTAAACACCCCTTTAAGACACACTGCGCGTGATTAAAAAATTCACACCTTAGCGTTAATGTGTGTTTTACAAACAACGATCTCCTGTAGCAACCGATCTATGCCGAAAAACGCGGCCAGGGTTCAGTAAAAAACGTCTTTCCGTTTACTGATAATACAACCATCATGCCATCAGTCTCGAATGGATATCCAGTTGGCCAGCCACTATCTGTTCCTTGTAGTATTGAGTCAACTCGCTTAAGTCACAGTCAGGCCTCCTCCACTGATCTATATCGCGGTCAGCTTCAGGGAGGAGTCAACTGCGCTTGAGAAAGAGAACGCGCGGAGTCACAAGTTTATCTTACATTAGCTATTCGAGACTAGACGATTTAGTTGTCACGCACAGCAGCACAAAGTCTTTGCTCCATGCCGAGTGGCGCGAGTGAGACAAGAAAAGAGAGCAACTACTGTTACACACAGACTCTACTGAAATGGTATTGTGTGCGGTCATGCGATTCCTAATGTGACTATGAGAAGCTCCCTAGAAGTTTCGAGAACGGCGTCACCACCATTGCAACTACATTTTGGAGCACTCCCTCAGTCTGCTGATATATCACGTCGCCCGTTGTGATACAGCAGGCTTGCGTACAATTTAGGGATGATGAGAATGCATATAATCTCTCTTGAGAGCGTCTCCATTCTGACCATGATGCCGTCTTCATTTTTTCACGTTTATTGCTCCCCTATGACTTGAACCTTCCAGCTAAATGCGAGAAGAGCGAAATGAGACATTAAGCTTAGCATTGTTGCGAAAAAGCTGCGCATCAGAAAAGCGAGTACTCCGCAGGCAGAGTCTTTCGAACTCCCTGCGTCTCTAAGAAGAAGAGCATCTCACCATATGAAATTCCATGTCTATGCCCAGGGATCAAGTGTTCTAGACTTGTCTCTCGCTGTCTGGCCTTCTACTCTACAGAGTGAGTGCTGTAGTCAGACGTTGAGTGTGCGCGGAGTCACCTCTAACATGGAGCGCTATAAGACATAGAGAAAAAACTGGAGGGGCGGTCGTGCGTCACAGCTTCTGTTAGTTGAGCAGGCTGCCGTGCTGTATGATATAACCGGCAACAAGCTGTGTTATGGATGTGGGCCTGCTGTAGAGGCCCGTCCATACATCCCCTGAGGCATTATGACAATAAACTGTTATGCGATTATCAGACCTGGAGTCGCAAAGAGGATTAAAGAGCGCGTTGGGTTTCACTAGGCTCCTCAATCAGAGTCAAGTGATCCTATGGAGCGTTGGTTTAACAGATAGCGTTTCTCTCATTCACGAAAGCATATAACAACGGTTTAGCGTTTCACCAACAATTAGCAATATCCAGAGAACACTCAGCGTACTCCGCCCACTATGGATCTCGCCTCGTTGCGTATGGCCATTATGTGACCTCGTCTAACGACAAAGACAAACTCCTAACCACAAGTGTGCGCCTTGACACTATATCCGCTCTTCGCCATTTAAAGACCCTATGATCGCACGCAGACTATCCATCTCCACACAATATGGTTGCGCTTACCTCAAACAATCGGTCTTCTCCGAACACATCTCGGACTCTTGATAGCGATCATATAGAGAAGACATGCAAAGAACATTGGTATCAATCCCTTATGGTCATGTGACCACAGTGCGCTCAAAGAACAATGGGAAAGAATAAGAAAAAAAAGAGCATATAAAAAAAAAAATTAAACAATACAAAGATACTTCTGTACCTTGCGATGAGATCAGGGAGTTGACTATATACTTTTATATAAAGTGGATGTCTGGAGCTGCTACCTCATAGGATCGCACTCACCTAGTAGATGTCTCACACTCCTCTCAAAGTGTTTGCAGACTTATCATTACAATATAAGATCTCTTGTAGAAATATCATACAGTGGTTACTATTGATGATAAATGTCTGTGTCAACGTCATACCTGACGTACCACTTTTCTTAATGCCAATCATCAAAAATTAAGCGTGTGTGAACATCTTATTGTGCCAATAAGTGCTGTAACAACGCTGCTATATAATAGTAGATATTATCTCCAGCGAGCTTGGCTAAAACGGCTACTCAGTTGTTTACAGCAACAGGAGCTTTATTACAGACTGCAGATAAGTCTTCGAGTAAGGACATAGTGGTGAGCCATCACTCAGCAGACTATTTAAAGATGTATATGCCCCCACCTATCAGTAGCTGTGAAGTAGCGTACGCTGTGTCTCACCTACACTCACCCGAGCAGCATCCCCAGTCTTGTATTATATATTGGTTCTCCAGAACGGGAGGCCCGTAACTAAGTGATATCGTTGTGAGCGAGCAGCTAGCTGCGCGAGCACTGGATGAATGACTTGCTACCCATCTTTCTATCAAGTCTGCAGCCAGCCAATATCAAGTCCATTTTCAACTGAATGCGCGTGAAGGCTCGCGCTCGCGACAAAAAAGTCCGACCAACATATATGGCAGGCAAGGCCCGGTATGTTCTCGCGACAGCTGGCTTCTACAATCTTAATTATATATATGCTATAGGGCGTGACCGGGTGTTCACACTCACGTCCTCTATTTTTGCGCAAAGAGTTCCCGGTATTGAGTTTCCGTCATAGGGGCTAGCGTATGTCCCATTCATTTCTATGGGGAGCACGTGACGGAAAAAAACTTGATCGCTGTCGAGTGTGTCGCTGCCGACTTCGAATGTTTCACATATCGCAAGGACCACCACATATACTGAGCAGAGCGTCGTGACAGGACCAGTTACGCTGAGATGGTTCCTGTAATGACGTCCATGTCCGTCTGTCCAGACCAGGAGAGATCAACACACCAGGCCTCAGCTCATGCTGCAGATCCCGCAAGACGTTTCTCTTCAGGTCGATCATGACTCCGCGCGCCATTGTTACATCTCCGAGTGAGTGCACACCACTGTTACCAGAAGTCAATGGGCATCTGCAGCCTATAACAAGTGAGCTCTTGCGGTGTGTTCCCGACAATGGTGTAACAATCAGATCGGACAATGGGCGTCCGACACTCAGGACCCCGCCAATCAGCTGCTTGAAGAGGCACAGGGACTGACTGTTGAATAGCGGCTGCTGGCTTGCGTATTCAGCTCAGCACCCACTGTGACGTTCACTAACCTAGGAAGAGGCTATGATGCACTTCAAACTGATGATCGTGGGGCTCCAGGAGCAGTCCCCACCAATCAATACTGATGACCTATTCCTAGGGCATAGGACATCAGGTTTTAACTTTCTTAAATAAAATTGGCACAGTTACTTCCAGCCCTCTCCCACTGATGCATTCACTCTCAGAGAGTCGGCACTATACGATGAGGACGTAGAAACACTCATGTCAACTTCTCTCAAGCGAACATCATAACATCCTCTTATCATACTTGAGTGAGCGTGCGCAGTCGATATATGAGATGCTTCCGGCTAGCGTCTCTCTTCTGATTGCACCATAGTGTCGTAAGTTCTCGAGCCAGCGCCGCTATGAAGAGTCAGCAACACCAACACAAGAAAAACCCATCGATTCAAGTGGACTCGCATGAAGGTAAAAAATACGTACCATTCCTTCGATGCCACCCTGAAGCGTTCTGGGTGCGTGTACAGACATGGCGGCCTGCCTTCCTGCTGGAGTATTGTATGTGTTGTGTGATCTGATTGATGGTCGTAATGGTGGTGTAAAAAGTCGTTTAGCTTCACAGTGGTTGTCTAAGCTGGATAATTAAACATGTAGCCAGGTGCTGGCATTAATAGGGTGTATTAATATGTGTCATCGTATGTGCACTATGTGGGATCACTAGCATCGGCCACAAGAGTGACTCAGCACCCATAACGATGGCTCCCCGCCACCACACCTTCTCCCTAGCGCGCGTCCGATCTGACGGCACCCTTCACCTGCCTGGATCCGGTGTCCTGCCTGAGCCTAGTTGCTGAACAAGAATGCCTATACACAGCTTCCTCTCGTTCATCAGACCCATACTAATGTGCTCGAGCGAATCATGCCGCTCCAGTGGGCCCATTCGTATTCAATCATGGGGGTCACACCTGCACCTTGCCAGTCAGCTGTTTCCAGTAACTTTAGGAGCAGAACTAACGGCTCCATCCGTGTGCAGGATGGAGATGGTATAGCAGCAGGGCTTCCATTTCATTGAATGAAGCAGCACTGCAGTAACCAGCGCTGGAGTTACTTCACAGCTGATGCGAGAGGTGCAGTGTGTCAGACCCCACGATCAGATCATGATCGTATTCTAGAGAAAGGCCATCACTTGTAAAGGGTGGAAAATCCTTTTAAGGAACGCCTATTTGGACTTTTGTTTTTTATCCTGCATTTATTTTTCCACAGGCATAACTGTACGCGTGTTAATTTAGTTGCATTTTTAACCCTTGGCCCGGAGGTTTTTTCGGTTTTTGGTTTTCGTTTTGCGCTCCTTGCCTTGATACAGCCATACTTTTTATTTTTCTTTCAATGCTTAGGATGGCCTATTTTTTTGCCGGACAGTTGTACTTTCCAACGCCACCATTTAGATTATTGCATATGGTGTTAGTGGGAAGCGCGGAAAAAAAATTCACTGGAATTCATCAGGAAAGAGACTAGGATCTTGAAATTGCAAGGAAAAGAGCAGCCAGATTTTACTCCACACGTTTGAGATATTCCGCACAACTAAATCTTTACGTGTTATGGCATGTATATTTAACGCGATGCTCGATGTACTGTTAAAAAAACATGCACCGGTGTATACTATCTTCTCACTTGCTCTATAATGTCGACGAGCGACATTGTAGCATAATAGGCTCTCTCTTGACCATATATATAGAATTCACGTGCAATCTATAGAAGAAAAAATATATAACAAGCGTGGCCATTATTTATTCCCCCAGTTCTTGACCCCTTATAAGTCTATTTTTAGAGCTATTGTGTTGTTCTCCTATCTTTGGTATCAGCAGGAGCCGTATGTGGGGCTCATTTTTTGTGGATCAGCAGCAAGATCTGACACTCTGTGTCAATTATATGCATAACTCCTCGTGGGGTCACTGTGTTGAGACTTTTATCTAGATCGATGTCCATATTTATATATACTTATTTCATTGTCTACAACGCGACACCAAAAACCGAAGCCGCTCTATATGCCATTTTTTCACGCTTGTGTGTCAGTAATATGTCATGGCATAGTCTCGCTTTTCTCTGTCTGCGAGAGAAATATATATTAATTTTGTCATTTTCGTTTATAATTGTATGGGCGTTTTTGCACACAGCGATTACCCGTGTAGTGTATTTGTAGTCTTCCATATATACTGTATTACTGTGTCCATCTTGTCAGAGAATCGGCGATGTTCATGCGCCGGTGACTCTCGAACTTTTTACGTTTTTTCTTCTTATTAAATAACTAGCCATTTTTTCCTTTTTTCTACTTTTTTCTTTAGGGTGTACCGATCGAGGGAAGTGAGACATATTATATACTTTCTCATTACTTTAAATTAACTGAAAGTCCATAATAAATAAATAAGATATTCGTCATATGCAAACATCTTACCTTTATGAGAGCCATAATAGTAGAGAAAGATTAATTCGATATAGCTTGTTCTATCGAGCCCGCGTGTGCTTACACGCCAAGCGGCCATCCCATCCACGGTAACTCTATGCTCCATTCGACTGAACACACTCCTGTGCTATATGGCTTCGCATCTATGACTACGACGCTGGTGTTACTTTATCCATAGCTTCATCGTCATCCATGACGACCTCATTGACTCGAAATCGCGCACACGGGAGAGAGACACTACTGGGTGCAATGCTCCGCGTCCGGATCTTTGAGCCTCGATCGGGAATATGCACCGCAAGCTTGGAGTTGGAGAGTTAAAATCCGGCCACACAACCACGAGAGCGTGATATCCCGCATGCAGCGCGATTAACTGCCGTCACGGACGTAGCCGCGGGTGCCTGTTATAGCGTGTGGCAGCCCGAGCGCGTGCAGCGAGGCCTGAAGCCACATACTATTCCCACACCTTGCAGTTTCGCCATGCAGCTATCTTTGACAACAGCGACGCCCATTGTGTGCAGCGGACACGCTCATATATAGGGCTAAAGGGCACCAGTTTACTGTACGATCTATAACCCAGCAATTTGACCATCTAGGTCAAGTCGTATAAGTCACATGATAACTATATTTCTGCCTGGTCAGTACAATTTTACCAGTAATACAAATATTTTTATACCTTTTCCCTCCATAAGCGCACTTCTATTCCCCCCAAAAGTGGGCAACAAGATGGAAGTGCAACATATTGCACAAATTACTAGTAAGCGATTTCATTATGGTAAGCGTCATAGTACACAGTAGAACCGTGGAGCGGTGACTGTAGCGCTGGCTGTACTCACTAGGTCCCCTGGTCTTCTTTCTACCATGATCACTGCTCCTAGAATATCATGCACATGGACATGCAGATTTACAGCAGTTCACGTGGTGACGGTGAGACCATAAATGCCGTAAAGTTCACAAGCGTCAGCTTAGATCGCGACGTTCGCCCCCTTCATTTCGCAACTGTTGAAGCGAATGGGACACTGAAAGAAGAGATCTCAGTGGAGCAGGTGACGTATAGCGACAGAGCCCGTTTGGATCTGTAGGAGTTCGTGCAGACACCTCCGAGAGCTGAGGAGAGGTATTAATTTAATTTATATCTGATGTCTAGGCATGGGTCTGTGAATCTAGCAAGGTTCTCTACATAGTCTAGAGAGTGCGAGAGTTGGCTCCTACACCTTAGCTCAGTCACTATGATAACATGTGTCTCCAGAGAGTCGAAATGGCCGGATTCTAACAGCGGGCTCCGATTCTGAGACAAGAGTATGATTGTCGTTGTTCGGTCAGGCTAGTTCCTAGTCGATGAGAACAGCAGGCAATGCGCCTACTGAGTTGTATAGCTCCTTTTGATAGTAACATACACCAAAAATTATATCATGCTGTCACTTTATTACATGCTCTCTACTTATTGCATTTACCCATAATGCAACTAAGTGTTCCTCACAACTCTCATAGAGTCCATGTGTCGATAGTACTATATATACATATCAATGAACACAACATGTGACTTGTGGATATTCGTTTTCCATATCCTATCGTGAGGCTTGAGATGATAGCAAAGAGGATCTCATTTTTTTGGCGACAAGTTGTAGTTTTTGTTGTCACGCTGGAACATTCGTTAGTATATATTTGCAGGATCCCTGTGCAATCAGATCTTTATCTCAGTGAATAGATAAATCTTGCATTCTTACGATAATCTGAAATCCCCTGATAGTTTGTTTTTTATATGTACTTCTCGAGGCGAACGACTTGAGGGGTTTGTTACAGTGTACAATGTACAGTCATGGCCCAAAAGTTTGAGAATGATACAAAATTATATTTTACTAAGTAGCTGGTAGCGCTTCAAGTTTGGGAACAAATATAAATAAAATATATAAAAGGACAAAATAAAAACACTTGCATCATAATCTCTATGAATGTTATGATAAAACGAGTTATCGTTGTATTTCAGACCATTATTGCCATACGGGATGACAATTGTTATTGCTTATTAACAGGCAATTACTTGCAATAAGTTCTCTATAAGGGTTATATACTTGCCCCATCTAGAGTAAAATACAGTCTGACAACCTTCTTATCCCGAAGAGAGTCACGAGCCTCAGCTCCTGCTGCTCCATAGCACATCATATCACTGACATGTCCAATGTACATGATAGGACAAGGACCAGCTAACATCTGTTTCAGTGATAGAGCATATACTCTGATTATCAATCACACCTGGCAATGTGCTATTACGTGCGCAAGGCAGGAAAAAGGATAAATATTCTACTGACTGAACAACATGGTATTTTACAGAAATCAAAAGGTTTAAAAGATATTTTCCCATACACACACAGACAAAATCTCAGCTAGTGAGGCAACTTCATTAATTATGTCGTGTCTTATGCTATATTGCAGCGTACAGAAAAGGAGACATAGAAAAACCTTTAGAAGGCATCCATCATGCTTACTAACAAGGAGGCTGCTGTTGACTGGGTGGCAATTGTGTGCTCCATCTATTATTATGTGTGTGCATTTCTCTCTGCTTTATACAACCATGGTATCTCTATTTTGATACAAACAACAGAGAGAGTGCATTCTCATGTCTAAATACATTGCACGGTCATAACAAAAAATGGTATGAATCCTTTTTTGTGTACAGAGCTGAGAAGCTATACTAGCCCTTGTCACTGACTATGGAATTTTAATGTTCTCAATTGGCGGTCACCTGAGGAGCAGACGAGACAGGTCTTATCTCTGCTCATCTGTGCACGCTAGAATAAATAATACCAACCTCATCAAGTCAACAATTCAGCTCAATTACTTACCTTACTAACGCGCCTATTATACTATCCACAACACATCAGATGGTGAGACGAGAAAGATTTCTCCCATTGGTAGTGGCGCGACTACACAGGGCTCTCACAGGTGGGCGCCGCGAAGCATACAAGGACCAGCAAGCGCCAGGACCGTCGCTCTTCAAGGAGAGTATCCGGTGCAAATAACATGCTCCAGTTTCCCCATTCATTGTCAGGATGGAGTCGGCGTACGGCCAGACAGACGTGCAAAGACGTCTTATAGAGGATAAAGAGAATGCGCTCCCAGAGACAGAAGTTGAGCGAGTGACATCTCTCGCTTCAAATTCCTGTGTTACGAGAGGTCTATCTCATAGCGGAGCGAGAGAGCACTATATATCCGCAAGCGAGTGGTCTCAGAGCGGTGTCATGCTACAATGACCAGTCCACGTGGTTCTGCTGTCCGCAGAATACCGAGCAAACCACCAAATGCACGGGGACAACTGATCCGTATTGCGTGCCAACTATAAAGGCCTCCAGGGACGCCAATGCGACTGTCAGAGACTGGGGGGACGGTATATCCGGTTCATTGTTTTCTCTGTGTGAACATGAATCCCCTTTCAGTAGATTTATGAGACGTGGTTAGTGCCGCATTCTGCGCACAGCTTTTAGTTCTGGTCAAAGTGAAGCGAAGTTTCATAACGTTATCCGTCCATGAGCGCCCTACCCAGATCCTTGACCTCCATGCTCCACACGTTCCAGACAGTCCGTGACAACCATTCATGTGTGGCGTGTGTGGCTGTCATCAATGCCCAATGCGCGTTTACCTCAGCTCTCTCGCGACCACGCTCGTGCGCCTAAGCTAAGACTATCGACAGACCCAAGCTGGGAGCCACATATGAAACTATGGTCACCGCAGGACAATAGTCCTGCCAGCCTGTAGAGTCTCCAAGAGCTTCTCCAACACACTCTGCTCTACAAACGTGTCTAATGGCACTCTTTCTCAGCCAATACCATTTTTATTAGGGATCAACCTAAAATGACATGTGTCTCAGACACCTATGATTGTAGCCTTAGCCATGCTGATTGTAGCCGAAGCAAACGGTGCATAGAACTAGACACCGCTTCAGGAACAAAAACATAGAATTTCGGGGTCCATGGCTGGGAAACTCCCCAGATCTTGGTTCCAATTCCCATTGAGAACGGTTCCTGGTCACCCAATGCGAGTTGCAACAACGTGAGCAAGCGCAGCACGATCGCGGTGGACGCCTTACACAACAATACCAGGAAACACTCTAGTATAGCTGATTCTGATTAACATGCTATAGCTAGATCGAAAATGTGATGTCTGTGCAATGTATATGAACATAGGCGTAATGATGCACGTTACAAGAGTATGAGGTGTCTCTCAGTAAGTATAGCCTCTGAGAGAAGACTAATAGGCCTGGTTAGTATGAATGACAGATGCTCTACGATAGAGGTCGGTAATTTAGCTGAAGAAGAAGGATTTCACCAGGCACTGACAAAGTGAAATTATAATTGACGTTAACCGAGTATACCATCTCAACACATAAATATTACATGATTCTTGAATACACATTTGATATAAGCTTTCTGTTGACATCATACTAAATATTGTATATATCAAAGTTGAAATATATTATATATCTGTAGTGCTGCGAGATAAAATAAACAGTTTAAGAGTAGCAAATAACATACAACAATAAAAAAAACCATTTGACGCTGTCGGCAGCAAGATCAGTGTTGAAAAATATAATATTTGTGTGTACATTCACAATATACTATTCTTCGTGCCATGACAGCTATTTAACACCTCTACATTCATAGATGCACAAATATTCCAATATCTCAAGTAATCAAAGGAGCCTCACCGATACGTTGATATCACCCAGTGTAATTCTCAGTTGCGTATGCACTCAAATACATAAATATCGGCCAAAAAAGCTTCTATATCCGCAATACAAATAACGTGAGATAAGTCGTCTCATGTGCATTTTACATCGATATTTATTGTACGTGACGACATGGAAGCAGGTCACTAGCCGACCACTACTAAAGCATATAAGAAACAGATCCAACTTAAGCCTGTGGTACGCGTAATGCCGGAAAATAAGGTAAGGAGCATGTTCGATTTTATTTATCAAAGCCTCACCCAAGATCACAACAGAAACTACGGACAGTAGCTCCAGATGAAGCGCAAACAAGGGATACGCATCACTGTAAGTGAAAGCAGCTCATATATTCACAGCCACATTTGTTATTGACCAGAGCACCCCAAATATTATAGATATCATTAGGACGAGAGTAAAGGCGTTCTTCGTGCAGTTATAAAGAGTTTCGGATAAATACAGCAGAAATAAACAAAGTGTTAGGCATAAATTATTTCTCACAGCTTGTGCCACCCAGCTTCCTACCAGACCAGTGTCCCCCACTTACCCAACGCATTTCGCCTACCGCTTCGTTAGAGGTTGAAGTTCATGGATTTGGACGCCCTGCTCTAAAGAACCGAGTTTGTCTATCAATGTACAGCACACGGATTTCCTCTGGACAAGGTGAAATGTGGCAAATGAAAAGACTATTTGATTTTAGAGGGCTGTGAGACTGCTAGTTGTGTCCTAGGTGTGTTGGTTTTAGTTGTTTGATATGTTTTGAGGCATACCTGCTTACGAATGTCCTGCAGTACAGTGAAGTTACTGAAAAAGATTCTGAGCGCATCGCCCAAGATGTTGCTGGACCATTTCTCTTCCTATTATTCTAAGACAGATGAGAGAGATGAGACTGCTACATTTTACGCAAAGTGCAACCCGGGCTTGGGGGCCACTGGAAACCTGAAAGACAAAAAAAACATTTTAAAGAGTCAGGTGTGAGTGAGTTAACCCTATGCCACAGTTAGAAAAGTCAGGAGATGTTCCCATCCATTACAATTAGTAAGTAGTCCATCTGTACACATGGAAAAGGGGCACCGGGGGGGAGGAATGATGGGAGGAGTCATACAAATCTGGTTTGCTACATAGGAATAGAAATGGGCAATCTGGGTGATAGCCAGGTAAAAAGCATAAATCACAACATAATCTCAACAAATACACTCCAGCACAGCAAATGACATGTCTTTATGACAGCTGTTTATTACATATCTGTAACAAAATTGCAGGATGGCGCATGAATGTTGCCAGGCAAGTAAAGCTGCTAAAGTGCTATCCACGCTGCTATAGCTTTCCAAATGGTTATTCTCCTGTGTAACTGCCTGAAATAACCCTCGATATCTGCAAAACCCGATTCTGATAAAAATCAATAAAAGTATAGATAGAAAAGAGCTCTAGAAATCACTGTCTCTTCCAGCACTGTATGCCATGCTCCTCTGTACACTCCACATTACAATTATTACAGTATTGACACTGCAAATACAGAACATAATGTTCCTGAATGAAAGTAGTTTGACCTTGAGGATGAAAGAAACATGACTGTGTACTCATGATCTATGAGGAGGAAATTCATAGGTAATTGTGGAGTAGTCTCCAGTGATCAAAGCTTTATTCTCTACCAATATTTATTCAAGACTGTGACAGTATTAAAGGATTGCTTATACAAGAAAAGGCCCAAACACATAAAAAACACAAAGAAACGCACAGCGTCTTTAGGCATCATCTACACATCAACAGCCAGGAACATTGATCAGTCAAGACTAAAACATCAAGTCTGATCTATGGAGTCATGTGGTCCATGGCTTGGACTTGTTTTTCCGGCACATCTTGCCATTGCTTGATTGGACTCAGATCTAGGGAATTTGGAGGTCAAGCATGGCAGGAAACTATGATGCATCGGTCCAGGACAGGACAGCATGGGGCTGGGGAAGCATGGCTCTGACAGGTCTGCGTGCTACTCAACTCCAGTTCTGACACCTTACAATCATAGCCAGTATTAAAAGATGTTTCCAAGGTTTTGCTGTATAAAGTAAAGAAGGTGTTTTTTTATGTTTATACAGCCAAATATTGGAAAAACCCTTAAACCCCTTACCAGTTTTGCTTTGAAAAAAAGGCATTACCGGTTCAGCCCGAGAAGAGGTTGGGCACCAGGTGGAGGAGGAAGGCCTGCTTTAACCCCTCATATCTCAGGCTTGGTAACAGCTAGATATGAGACTGGTCTTGTTTGAAAGCCGACATCCTAGGCTTTAAAACAAGACTAGAATGGCAGCATGACCCCCTCTACCATGGGAGATAGAGCTGTAGGCATCTGAAAATGAAAGCAAAGAAACAAGCACCTCTCCTAGAAGTGCAGCTATCAGAAAGTAATTAGTGTAATACATTGTCCAGCCATGGCAGTGCCCCAAGTGCAGCTTTATATGCAATAGTGTGGATGTCCCACTCTACATACTGGCTGTTGCAGCACGATTGCAGCTGTAATGGCCGACATCTGAGTTAATTCAACAGCGACTGCAGCATCTAGGCTGTTGGAGAGACAAAGGCTCCCTCTGCCGCCATAGGCCATGGCACTGCAGTGCTCCAGACTAAAAAAAAAAAAAATAACCAGGAGCCATTGGCTCCTAAGCTGAAAATGTAGTCGCCAAATGAAATTTTTAGTCGCCAAATTTTAAAATGCATATAGTAGTAAGCCATGCACTACATATAGGAGAATACAGCACCACATACCTCCTACATCAAGTGACATCTACTGTCATGTAGACCTTTTTCCTCTTCTCCTGCGTCTGACCCAGACCGCCATGACAGATGCTTTCAGCCGCATCTCGTCTCTACAGAGTTTGTTACAGACACAATAGATTTCTCATTTTTTCCATCAACCTCCCATCCTGGTGTCCTGGCAGTGTCATCCTGCTGCCACTCCCAATACTTTGCCTGTGGTGCTCCCCGATGCCCCAGGTCTATACTGCTGAAAAAATAGTGGCCCCAATAGAAAAAAATGCCCCTATAGAGTCTACAGCAATTATAAAATGCCCCTAGAGTGCCCCCAGTAATAATAATAAAACCCTAGATTGTGCTCCAGGTAATAATGCCTGTATAGTGTCCTCAAAAATAATGTCCGTGTAAGAGAAATGCCCCTACAGTGCCTCTCCAGTAGTAATTTCCCTCCCCACTGCCCCCACAGTAGTAATATGCCCCCCAAAAGCCCACACACAGTAATTTTCTCCCACACTGCATCCACAGTAGTAATATGCCCCACAGTTGTAATTTCCCCCCACATTATCCTCCAGGTCCCCCTTCTGGGCAGTAATGTCCCCCCAGTGCCCCCCTTCTGGGCAGTAATGCCCCCCAGTGCCCCCCTTCGGGCAGTAATGTCCCCCCAGTGCCCCCCTTCTGGGCAGTATTGTCCCCAAATTAAAAAGATTAGTAAGTGCCTTGTATTAACTTTCTCTACATGATAAATGCCATTTAGTGAAGGGAGTTCTGACACCTTACAATCATAGCCAGTATTAAAAGGTGTTTCCCAAGATTTTGCTGTATAAAGTAAAGAAGGCGTTTATGTTATACAGTCAAATTTTGGAAAAACCCTTAAACCCCTTAACAGTTTTGCCCAAGCTTTGAAAAAAGGCATTACCTGGTTCAGCCAGAGAAGAGGTCGGGCACCAGGTGGACCCCCAGTGCCATCAGCCCCTCCGTGCCATGTCCCCCAGTGCCATCAGCCCCTCCGTGCCATGTCCCCCAGTGCCATCGGCCCCTCCGTGCCATGTCCCCCAGTGCCATCGGCCCCTCCGGTGCCATGCCCTCAGTGCCATCAGTGCCCCCTCAGTGCCATGACACCCAGTGCCATCGGCCCTCAGTGCCATGACACCCAGTGTGCCAGTGCCACGGCCCCTCAGTGCCATG